>JANJGN010004064.1:0-37080 GCA_026770705.1 Isurus oxyrinchus
AGCCCAGGAGTGTGATGGGATACTCCCCACTTGCCTGGATGAGTGCAGCTCCCACAACACTCAAGAAGCTCGACACCGTCCAGGACAAAGCAGCCCCGCTTGATCGGGACCCCATCCACAAACATTCACTCCCTCCACCACCGACGCACAGTAGCAGCAGCGTGTGTACCATCTACAAGATGCACTGCAGCAACTCACCAAGGCTCCTTCGACAGCACCTTCCAAACCCACGACCACTACCATCTAGAAGGACAAGGGCAGCAGACACATGGGAACACCACCACCTGGAAGTTCCCCTCCAAGCCCCTCACCATCCTGACTTGGAAATATATCGGCCGTTCCTTCACTGTCACTGGATCAAAATCCTGGAACTCCCTCCCTAACAGCACCGTGGGTGTACCTACACCACAAGGGACAAAATCCTGGAACTCCCTCCCTAACAGCACCGTGGGTGTACCTACACCACACGGGACAAAATCCTGGAACTCCCTCCCTAACAGCGCCGTGGGTGTACCTACACCACACGGACAAAATCCTGGAACTCCCTCCCTAACAGCGCCGTGGGTGCACCTACACCACACACGGGGACAAAATCCTGGAACTCCCTCCCTAACAGCGCCGTGGGTGCACCTACACCACACACAGGGACAAAATCCTGGAACTCCCTCCTTAACAGCACCGTGGGTGTACCTACACCACACGGACAAAATCCTGGAACTCCCTCCTTAACAGCACCGTGGGTGTACCTACACCACACGGACAAAATCCTGGAACTCCCTCCCTAACAGCGCCGTGGGTGTACCTACACCACACGGACAAAATCCTGGAACTCCCTCCCTAACAGCGCCGTGGGTGTACCTACACCACACGGACAAAATCCTGGAACTCCCTCCCTAACAGCGCCGTGGGTGTACCTACACCACACAGACAAAATCCTGGAACTCCCTCCCTAACAGCGCCGTGGGTGTACCTACACCACACGGGGACAAAATCCTGGAACTCCCTCCCTAACAGCGCCGTGGGTGCACCTACACCACACGGGACTAAATCCTGGAACTCCCTCCCTAACAGTGCCATGGGTGTACCTACACCACACGGACAAAATCCTGGAACTCCCTCCCTAACAGCGCCGTGGGTGTACCTACACCACAGGGACAAAATCCTGGAACTCCCTCCCTAACAGCGCCGTGGGTGTACCTACACCACACGGACAAAATCCTGGAACTCCCTCCCTAACAGCACCGTGGGTGTACCTACACCACAGGGACAAAATCCTGGAACTCCCTCCGTAACAGCACTGTGGGTGTACCTATCCCATCCCCTGCCCCGATGCTCACCCTTTTCTCATGGTTAGGGATGATACAGCGGACGAAGTTTGGGTTGGTGTTTCGGAGAGTGGCCATCAGTTTGGCCAGTGACTCCTTGTAAAGCTGGCCCACGGTCCGGAACATTCCCTTTTTGGTCTTGTAGGAGGAGCCGAAGGTCATCTCACTCATCCCCGAGACCTGGTCCAGACCCACAATCCGGTCAACTGTGGATAAAGCGAACGTGAGGAGATAGTGAGAGCATGCAAGAGAGGGGGAGAGAGGCAGACGGACAGAGAGGCAGACGGACAGAGAGGCAGACGGACAGAGAGGCAGACGGACAGAGAGGCAGACGGACAGAGAGGCAGACGGACAGAGAGGCAGACGGACAGAGAGGCAGACGGACAGAGAGGCAGACGGACAGAGAGGCAGACGGACAGAGAGGCAGACGGACAGAGAGGCAGACGGACAGAGAGGCAGACGGACAGAGAGGCAGACGGACAGAGAGGCAGACGGACAGAGAGGCAGACGGACAGAGAGGCAGACGGACAGAGAGGCAGACGGACAGAGAGGCAGACGGACAGAGAGGCAGACGGACAGAGAGGCAGACGGACAGAGAGGCAGACGGACAGAGAGGCAGACGGACAGAGAGGCAGACGGACAGAGAGGCAGACGGACAGAGAGGCAGACGGACAGAGAGGCAGACGGACAGAGAGGCAGACGGACAGAGAGGCAGACAGAGAGACAGGCGGAGAGAGGGAAGGGGGGAGGCGGAGAGAGGGAAGGGGGGAGGCGGAGAGAGGGAAGGGGGGAGGCGGAGAGAGGGAAGGGGGGAGGCGGAGAGAGGGAAGGGGGGAGGCGGAGAGAGGGAAGGGGGGAGGCGGAGAGAGGGAAGGGGGGAGGCGGAGAGAGGGAAGGGGGGAGGCGGAGAGAGGGAAGGGGGGAGGCGGAGAGAGGGAAGGGGGGAGGCGGAGAGAGGGAAGGGGGAGGCGGAGAGAGGGAAGGGGGGAGGCGGAGAGAGGGAAGGGGGAGGCGGAGAGAGGGAAGGGGGGAGGCGGAGAGAGGGAAGGGGGGAGGTGGAGAGAGGGAAGGGGGGAGGCGGAGAGAGGGAAGGGGGGAGGCGGAGAGAGGGAAGGGGGGAGGCGGAGAGAGGGAAGGGGGGAGGCGGAGAGAGGGAAGGGGGGAGGCGGAGAGAGGGAAGGGGGGAGGCGGAGAGAGGGAAGGGGGGAGGCGGAGAGAGGGAAGGGGGGAGGCGGAGAGAGGGAAGGGGGGAGGCGGAGAGAGGGAAGGGGGGAGGCGGAGAGAGGGAAGGGGGGAGGCGGAGAGAGGGAAGGGGGGTGGCGGAGAGGGAAGGGGGGAGGCGGAGAGAGGGAAGCGGGGAGGCGGAGAGAGATAAGGGGGGAGGGATGGGTCAGCCGGGTACAAGGAGAAGGGCAGGGATGGTGATGCACAGCACCCAGGGGGTCAACAAAACCCAGGGAGAGCGAGCAGCTGGGGGAGGAGGTCCTAGTCTCCTGGGAGCCCCTTACCATCCTTCCAGAGGTCAGCCACAAAGCGGTCAGTGGACTGGTGCAGCAGGGTGGCTACATTGTCATTCAGCGGGTCCATGTTCTTCATAAGCCATTCGTCCGCTTTATAGTCAACCTGCAGGGATAGAGAGAGAGAGACGCACAGTGACACACTGTCCCATTTACACAGAGAGAGAGACACACAGTGACACACTGTCCCATTTACACAGAGAGAGAGACACACAGTGACACACAGTCCCAATTACACACAGAGAGAGAGACGCACAGTGACACACTGTCCCATTTACACAGAGAAAGAGAGAGACGCACAGTGACACACTGTCCCATTTACACAGAGAGAGAGAGACACACACACAGTGACACAGTGTCCCATTTACACAGAGAGAGAGACACACACAGTGACACACTGTCCCATTTACACAGAGAGAGAGAGACACACAGAGACACACTGTCCCATTTACACAGAGAGAGAGAGACACACACACAGTGACACACTGTCCCATTTACACAGGGAGAGAGACACACACAGTGACACACTGTCCCATTTACACAGAGAAAGAGAGAGACACACAGTGACACACTGTCCCATTTACACAGAGAGAGAGAGACGCACAGTGACACACTGTCCCATTTACACAGAGAGAGAGAGACACACACACAGTGACACAGTGTCCCATTTACACAGAGAGAGAGACACACACAGTGACACACTGTCCCATTTACACAGAGAGAGAGAGACACACAGAGACACACTGTCCCATTTACACAGAGAGAGAGAGACACACACACAGTGACACACTGTCCCATTTACACAGGGAGAGAGACACACACAGTGACACACTGTCCCATTTACACAGAGAAAGAGAGAGACACACAGTGACACACTGTCCCATTTACACAGAGAGACACACAGTGACACACTGTCCCATTTACACAGAGAGAGAGAGACACAGTGACACACTGTCCCATTTACACAGAGAGAGACACACAGTGACACTGTCCCATTTACACAGAGAGAAAGAGAGACACACAGTGACACACTGTCCCATTTACACAGAGAGAAAGAGAGACACACAGTGACACACTGTCCCATTTACACAGAGAGACACACAGTGACACACTGTCCCATTTACACAGAGAGAGAGAGAGACAGTGACACACTGTCCCATTTACACAGAGAGAGACACACAGTGACACTGTCCCATTTACACAGAGAGAGAGAGACACACAGTGACACTGTCCCATTTACACAGAGAGAGAGACACACAGTGACACTGTCCCATTTACACAGAGAGAGAGAGACACAGTGACACACTGTCCCATTTACACACAGAGAGAGACGCACAGTGACACACTGTCCCATTTACACAGAGAGAGACACACAGTGACATACTGTCCCATTTACACAGAGAGAGAGAGACACACAGTTACACACTGTCCCACTTACACAGAGAGAGACACACACAGTGACACACTGTCCCATTTACACAGAGAGAGAGACACACAGTTACACACTGTCCCACTTACACAGAGAGAGACACACACAGTGACACACTGTCCCATTTAAACACAGACAGAGAGACACACAGTGACACACTGTCCCATTTACACAGAGAGAGAGAGACACACAGTGTCACACTGTCCCATTTACACAGTGACACACAGTGACACACTGTCCCATTTACACAGAGAGAGAGAGAGAGAGAGACGCACAGTGACACACTGTCCCATTTACACAGAGAGAGAGAGAGAGACGCACAGTGACACACTGTCCCATTTACAGAGAGAGAGAGACACACAGTGACACACTGTCCCATTTACACAGAGAGAGTGAGACACACAGTGACACACTGTCCCATTTACACAGGGAGAGAGAGACACACAGTGACACACTGTCCCATTTACACAGAGAGAGACACACACAGTGACACACTGTCCCATTTACACTGAGAGAGAGACACGCACAGTGACACACTGTCCCATTTACACAGAGAGAGAGAGACACACAGAGACACACTGTCCCATTTACACAGAGAGAGAGAGACACACAGTGACACACTGTCCCATTTACACAGAGAGAGAGACACACAGTGACACACTGTCCCATTTACACAGAGAGAGAGAGACACACAGAGACACACTGTCCCATTTACACAGAGAGAGAGAGACGCACAGTGACACACTGTCCCATTTACACAGAGAGAGAGAGAGAGAGAGACACACAGTGACACACTGTCCCATTTACACAGAGAGAGAGAGACGCACAGTGACACACTGTCCCATTTACACAGAGAGAGAGAGAGATACACAGTGACACACTGTCCCATTTACACAGAGAGAGAGACGCACAGTGACTCACTGTCCCATTTACACAGAGAGAGACACACAGTGACACACTGTCCCATTTACACAGAGAGAGAGAGAGAGAGAGATACACAGTGACACACTGTCCCATTTACACAGAGAGAGAGAGACGCACAGTGACACACTGTCCCATTTACACAGAGAGAGAGAGAGAGTGAGACACAGTGACACACTGTCCCATTTACACAGAGAGAGAGACGCACAGTGACACACTGTCCCATTTACAGAGAGAGAGAGACACACAGTGACACACTGTCCCATTTACACAGAGAGAGACACACACAGTGACACACTGTCCCATTTACACAGAGAGAGACACACAGTGACACACTGTCCCATTTACACAGAGAGGGAGAGACACACTGTGACACACTGTCCCATTTACACAGAGAGAGAGATGCACAGTGACACACTGCCCCTTTACATACACAGAGACGCACAGTGACACACTGCCCCTTTACATACACAGAGAGACGCACAGTGACACACTGCCCCTTTACATACACAGAGACGCACAGTGACACACTGTCCCATTTACACAGAGAGAGAGAGAGATGCACAGTGACACAGTGCCCCTTTACATACACAGACACGCACAGTGACACACTGCCCCTTTACATACACAGAGACGCACAGTGACACACTGCCCCTTTACATACACAGAGACGCACAGTGACACACTGCCCCTTTACATACACAGAGAGGCACAGTGACACACTGCCCCTTTACATACACAGAGAGGCACAGTGACACACTGCCCCTTTACATACACAGAGAGGCACAGTGACACACTGCCCCTTTACATACACAGAGAGGCACAGTGACACACTGCCCCTTTACATACACAGAGACGCACAGTGACACACTGCCCCTTTACATACACAGAGAGGCACAGTGACACACTGCCCCTTTACATACACAGAGAGGCACAGTGACACACTGCCCCTTTACATACACAGAGACGCACAGTGACACACTGCCCCTTTACATACACAGAGACGCACAGTGACACACTGCCCCTTTACATACACAGAGACGCACAGTGACACACTGCCCCCTTACATACACAGAGACGCACAGTGACACACTGCCCCTTTACATACACAGAGAGGCACAGTGACACACTGCCCCTTTACATACACAGAGAGGCACAGTGACACACTGCCCCTTTACATACACAGAGAGGCACAGTGACACACTGCCCCTTTACATACACAGAGAGGCACAGTGACACACTGCCCCTTTACATACACAGAGACGCACAGTGACACACTGCCCCTTTACATACACAGAGATGCACAGTGACACACTGCCCCTTTACATACACAGAGACGCACAGTGACACACTGCCCCTTTACATACACAAAGACGCACAGTGACACACTGCCCCTTTACATACACAGAGAGACGCACAGTGACACACTTCCCCTTTACATACACAGAGACGCACAGTGACACACTGCCCCTTTACATACACAGAGAGAGAGAGACGCACAGTGACACACTGCCCCTTTACATACACAGAGAGAGAGAGACGCACAGTGACACACTGCCCCTTTACATACACAGAGAGGCACAGTGACACACTGCCCCTTTACATACACAGAGAGACGCACAGTGACACACTGCCCATTTTACATACACAGAGAGAGAGAGACGCACAGTGACACACTGCCCCTTTACATACACAGAGAGGCACAGTGACACACTGCCCCTTTACGTACACAAAGACGCACAGTGACACACTGCCCCTTTACATACACAGAGAGAGAGAGACGCACAGTGACACACTGCCCCTTTACATACACAGAGAGGCACAGTGACACACTGCCCCTTTACATACACAGAGACGCACAGTGACACACTGCCCCTTTACATACACAGAGAGACGCACAGTGACACACTGCCCCTTTACATACACAGAGAGAGAGAGACGCACAGTGACACACTGCCCCTTTACATACACAGAGAGGCACAGTGACACACTGCCCCTTTACATACACAGAGACGCACAGTGACACACTGCCCCTTTACATACACAGAGAGACGCACAGTGACACACTGCCCATTTTACATACACAGAGAGAGAGAGACGCACAGTGACACACTGCCCCTTTACATACACAGAGAGGCACAGTGACACACTGCCCCTTTACATACACAAAGACGCACAGTGACACACTGCCCCTTTACATACACAGAGAGAGAGAGACGCACAGTGACACACTGCCCCTTTACATACACAGAGAGACGCACAGTGACACACTGCCCCTTTACATACACAGAGACGCACAGTGACACACTGCCCCTTTACATACACAGAGAGGCACAGTGACACACTGCCCCATTACATACACAGAGAGAGAGAGACGCATAGTGACACACTGCCCCTTTACATACACAGAGAGAGAGAGACGCACAGTGACACACTGTCCCTTTACATACACAGAGACGCACAGTGACACACTGCCCCTTTACATACACAGAGAGGCACAGTGATACTCACCCTGCCGGCGTAGTGAATGACGCAAAAGTCGGCTTTGTCCTTGAGCTGCCGGACTTTCTGGAACTTGGGGTGGCTCCCCTGCTCCTGCACCAGCTTCTCAACAAAGGTTTTGTCTGTCGCCTTGGGGAACCAGCATTCCTCGTCCAGGAGAGCCAGGATCCCAGGGGTGTTGGCCTGTGGTTGGCAGGGAAGAGGCGAGGGAGGGAGAAGAGGAGAGTTAGCACCTTTCCAGAGGGCAGGAGATAACCAGGGGAGAGGGACTGCCCTGCGCCATTGCTTTGGGCTCCATCGGCTCCTGACCCCATTACAGCCTCGGTTCAAACATGGACACGAGAGCTGAGCTCCCGAGGTGAGGGGAGAGTGACTGCCCTTGATCTCGAGGCAGCATTTGACCCGAGTGTGGCATCAAGGAGCCTCCAGCAACACTGGAGTCAGTGGGAATCAGGGGGAAAACTCTCCGCTGGTTGGAGTCACACCCAGCACAAAGGAAGATGGTTGTGGTGGTTGGAGGTCAGTCATTTCAGCTCCGGGACATCACTGCAGGAGTTCCTCAGTGTTAGTGTCCTCGGCCCAACCACCTTCAGCTGCTTCATCCATGACCTTCCTTCCATCATAAGGTCAGGAGTGGGGATGTTCGCTGATGGTTGCACAATGTTCAGCACCATTCGCAACTCCTCAGATACTGAAGCAGCCCCATGTCCCAATGCAGCAAGACCTGGACAATATCCAGGCTCAGGGCTGACAAGTGGTGAGTAACATTCACACCACACAAGTACCTGGCAATGACCATCTCCAACAAGAGAGAATCCAGCCATCGCCCCCTTGACGTTCAATGGGCATTACCCTCACTGAATCCCCCACTATCAACATCCTGGGGGTTCCCATGGACCAGAAACTGAACTGGGACCAGCCATATAAACACTGTGGCTACAAGAGCAGGTCAGAGGCTGGGAATCCTGCGGAGAGTCACTCACCTCTTGACTCCCCCAAAGCCTGTCCACCATCTACAAGGCACAAGTCAGGAGGGTGATGGAATACTCCCCACTTGCCTGGATGAGTTGCAGCTCCCACAACACTCAAGAAGTTCGACACCATCCAGGACAAAGCAGCCCCGCTTGATCAGCCCCCCATCCACAAACATTCACTCCCTCCACCACCGACGCACAGTAGCAGCAGTGTGTGTACCATCTACAAGATGCGCTGCAGGAACTCACCAAGGCTCCTTCGACAGCACCTTCCAAACCCACGACCACTACCATCTAGAAGGACAAGGGCAGCAGACACATGGGGACACCATCACCTGGAAGTTCCCCTCCAAGTCACTCACCATCCTGACTTGGAAATATATCGGCCGTTCCTTCACTGTCACTGGGACAAAATCCTGGAACTCCCTCCCTAACAGCGCCGTGGGTGTACCTACACCACAGGGGACAAAATCCTGGAACTCCCTCCCTAACAGCGCCGTGGGTGTACCTACACCACAGGGGACAAAATCCTGGAACTCCCTCCCTAACAGTGCCGTGGGTGTACCTACACGGCAGGGGACTGCTGCTACTCACGGGCCTCTCGATGAGGTCGATGCAGGGCTGCAGGTCCAAGCCAAAGTCAATGAAATTCCACTCAATTCCCTCCCTCTGGTACTCCTCCTGCTCCAGCACAAACATCGTGTGGTTGAAGAGCTGCTGCAGTTTCTCGTTCGTGTAGTTGATACAAAGCTGCTCGAAGGAATTCAACTGTGAGGAGAGAGAGAGAGACAGAGAGAGACAGAGAAGGGCACAAGACGTCAGCTTGAAAGAGACGAGGAGTGCACGAGATGGAATAGAGTCTAATTCCAATCGCTTCCTGCGGCCCAGTCTAATAACACTCTCCCCCGTCACTACCCGCATCCTTGAATATCCCACCCAGTCTAATCCCACTCTCCCCCGTCACTACCCGCATCCTTGAATATCCCACCCAGTCTAATCCCACTCTCCCCCGTCACTACCCGCATCCTTGAATATCCCACGCAGTCCAATCCCACTCTCCCCCTCACTCCCCGCACCCTTTAATATCCCACCCAGTCTAATCCCACTCTCCCCCTCACTCCCCGCACCCTTTAATATCCCACCCAGTCTAATCCCACTCTCCCCCTCACTCCCCGCACCCTTTAATATCCCACCCAGTCTAATCCCACTCTCCCCCTCACTCCCCGCACACTTTAATATCCCACCCAGTCTAATCCCACTCTCCCCCCTCACTCCCCGCTCCCTTTAATATCCCACCCAGTCTAATCCCACTCTCCCCCTCACTCCCCACACCCTTTAATATCCCACCCAGTCTAATCCCACTCTCCCCCTCACTCCCCACACCCTTTAATATCCCACCCAGTCTAATCCCACTCTCCCCCTCACTCCCCGCACCCTTTAATATCCCACCCAGTCTAATCCCACTCTCTCCCTCACTCCCCGCACCCTTTAATATCCCACCCAGTCTAATCCCACTCTCCCCCACACTCCCCTCACCCTTTAATATCCCACCCAGTCTAATACCACTCTCCCCCTCACTCCCCGCACCCTTTAACATCCCATCCAGTCTAATCCCACTCTCCCCCTCACTCCCCGCACCCTTTAATATCCCACCCAGTCTAATCCCACTCTCCCCCACACTCCCCTCACCCTTTAATATCCCACCCAGTCTAATCCCACTCTCCCCCTCACTCCCCGCACCCTTTAATATCCCACCCAGTCTAATCCCACTCTCCCCCTCACTCCCCGCACCCTTTAATATCCCACCCAGTCTAATCCCACTCTCCCCCACACTCCCCTCACCCTTTAATATCCCACCCAGTCTAATCCCACTCTCCCCCTCACTCCCCGCACCATTTAATATCCCACCCAGTCTAATCCCACTCTCCCCCTCACTCCCCGCACCCTTTAATATCCCACCCAGTCTAATCCCACTCACCCCCTCACTCCCCGCACCCTTTAATATCCCACCCAGTCTAATCCCAGTCTCCCTCCTCACTCCCCGCACCCTTTAATATCCCACCCAGTCTAATCCCACTCTCCCCCTCACTCCACACATCCTGTAATATCCCACCCAGTCTAATCCCACTCTCCCCCTCTCTCCCCGCACCCTTTAATATCCCACCCAGTCTAATCCCACTCTCCCCCACACTCCCCTCACCCTTTAATATCCCACCCAGTCTAATCCCACTCTCCCCCTCACTCCCCGCACCCTTTAATATCCCACGCAGTCTAATCCCACTCTCCCCTCACTCCCCGCTCCCTTTAATATCCCACCCAGTCTAATCCCACACTCCCCCTCACTCCCCGCACCCTTTAATATCCCACCCAGTCTAATCCCACTCTCCCCCTCACTCCCCGCACCCTTTAATATCCCACCCAGTCTAATCCCTCTCTCCCCCTCACTCCCTGCACCCTTTAATATCCCACCCAGTCTAATCCCACTCTCCCCCTCACTCCCCGCACCCTTTAATATCCCACCCAGTCTAATCCCACTCTCTCCCTCACTCCCCGCACCCTTTAATATCCCACCCAGTCTAATCCCACTTTGCCCCTCACACCCCGCACCCTTTAATATCCCACCCAGTCTAATCCCACTCTCCCCCTCACTCCCCGCACCCTTTAATATCCCACCCAGTCTAATCCCACTCTCCCCCTCACTCCCCGCTCCCTTTAATATCCCACCCAGTCTAATCCCACTCTCCCCCTCACTCCCCGCTCCCTTTAATATCCCACCCAGTCTAATCCCAGTCTCCCCCTCACTCCCCGCACCATTTAATATCCCACCCAGTCTAATCCCACTCTCCCCTCACTCCCCGCACCCTTTAATATCCCACCCAGTCTAATCCCACTCTCCCCCTCACTCCCCGCACCCTTTAATATCCCACCCAGTCTAATCCCACTCTCCCCCTCACTCCCCGCACCCTTTAATATCCCACCCAGTCTAATCCCACTCTCCCCCTCACTCCCCGCACCCTTTAATATCCCACCCAGTCTAATCCCACTCTCCCCCTCACACCCCGCACCCTTTAATATCCCACCCAGTCTAATCCCACTCTCCCCCTCACTCCCCGCACCCTTTAATATCCCACCCAGTCTAATCCCAGTCTCCCCCTCACTCCACACACCCTTTAATATCCCACCCAGTCTAATCCCACTCTCCCCCTCACTCCCCGCACCCTTTAATATCCCACCCAGTCTAATCCCACTCTCCCCATCACTCCCCGCTCCCTTTAATATCCCACCCAGTCTAATCCCACTCTCCCTCTCACTCCCCGCACCCTTTAATATCCCACCCAGTCTAATCCCACTCTCCCCCTCACTCCCCGTTCCCTTTAATATCCTACCCAGTCTAATCCCACTCTCCCCCTCACACCCCGCACCCTTTAATATCCCACCCAGTCTAATCCCACTCTCCCCCTCACACCCCGCACCCTTTAATATCCCACCCAGTCTAATCCCACTCTCCCCCTCACTCCCCTCACCCTTTAAATATCCCACCCAGTCTAATCCCAGTCTCCCCCTCACTCCCCGCACCATTTAATATCCCACCCAGTCTAATCCCACTCTCCCCTCACTCCCCGCACCCTTTAATATCCCACCCAGTCTAATCCCACTCTCCCCCTCACTCCCCGCACCCTTTAATATCCCACCCAGTCTAATCCCACTCTCCCCCTCACTCCCCGCACCCTTTAATATCCCACCCAGTCTAATCCCACTCTCCCCCTCACTCCCCGCACCCTTTAATATCCCACCCAGTCTAATCCCACTCTCCCCCTCACACCCCGCACCCTTTAATATCCCACCCAGTCTAATCCCACTCTCCCCCTCACTCCCCGCACCCTTTAATATCCCACCCAGTCTAATCCCAGTCTCCCCCTCACTCCACACACCCTTTAATATCCCACCCAGTCTAATCCCACTCTCCCCCTCACTCCCCGCACCCTTTAATATCCCACCCAGTCTAATCCCACTCTCCCCATCACTCCCCGCTCCCTTTAATATCCCACCCAGTCTAATCCCACTCTCCCTCTCACTCCCCGCACCCTTTAATATCCCACCCAGTCTAATCCCACTCTCCCCCTCACTCCCCGTTCCCTTTAATATCCTACCCAGTCTAATCCCACTCTCCCCCTCACACCCCGCACCCTTTAATATCCCACCCAGTCTAATCCCACTCTCCCCCTCACACCCCGCACCCTTTAATATCCCACCCAGTCTAATCCCACTCTCCCCCTCACTCCCCTCACCCTTTAAATATCCCACCCAGTCTAATCCCAGTCTCCCCCGTCACTCCCCGCACCCTTTAATATCCCACCCAGTCTAATCCCACTCTCCCCCTCACTCCCCACACCCTTTAAATATCCCACCCAGTCTAATCCCAGTCTCCCCCATCACTCCCCGCACCCTTTAATATCCCACCCAGTCTAATCCCACTCTCCCCCTCACTCCCCTCACCCTTTAAATATCCCACCCAGTCTAATCCCAGTCTCCCCCGTCACTCCCCGCACCCTTTAATATCCCACCCAGTCTAATCCCACTCTCCCCCTCACACCCCGCACCCTTTAATATCCCACCCAGTCTAATCCCACTCTCCCCCTCACTCCCCGCACCCTTTAATATCCCACCCAGTCTAATCCCAGTCTCCCCCTCACTCCACACACCCTTTAATATCCCACCCAGTCTAATCCCACTCTCCCCCTCACTCCCCGCACCCTTTAATATCCCACCCAGTCTAATCCCACTCTCCCCATCACTCCCCGCTCCCTTTAATATCCCACCCAGTCTAATCCCACTCTCCCTCTCACTCCCCGCACCCTTTAATATCCCACCCAGTCTAATCCCACTCTCCCCCTCACTCCCCGCTCCCTTTAATATCCTACCCAGTCTAATCCCACTCTCCCCCTCACTCTCCGCACCCTTTAATATCCCACCCAGTCTAATCCCACTCTCCCCCTCACACCCCGCACCCTTTAATATCCCACCCAGTCTAATCCCACTCTCCCCCTCACTCCCCGCACCCTTTAATATCTCACCCAGTCTAATCCCACACTCCCCCTCACTCCCCACACCCTCTAATATCCCACCCAGTCTAATCCCACTCTCCCCCTCACTCCCCGCACCCTTTAATATCCCACCCAGTCTAATCCCACTCTCCCCCTCACTCCCCGCACCCTTTAATATCCCACCCAGTCTAATCCCACTCTCCCCCTCACTCCCCGCACACTTTAATATCCCACCCAGTCTAATCCCACTCTCCCCCTCACTCCCCGCTCCCTTTAATATCCCACCCAGTCTAATCCTACTCACCCCCTCACTCCCCGCTCCCTTCACTATCCCACCCAGCCTGATCCCACTCTCCCCCTCACTCCCCGCACCCTTTAATATCCCACCCAGTCTAATCCCACTCTCCCCCTCACTCCCCGCTCCCTTTAATATCCCACTCAGTCTAATCCCACTCTCCCCCTCACTCCCCGCACGCTTTAATATCCCACCGAATCTAATCCCACTCTCCCCCTCACTCCGCACACCCTTTAATATCCCACCCAGTCTAATCCCACTCTCCCCCTCACTCCCCGCACCCTTTAAATATCCCACCCAGTCTAATCCCACTCTCCCCCTCACTCCCTGAACACTGTTAGCATTCTGCCCGTCTCTCCTGGAGAGCACAGGGAGCTACCTGGAAAATTTCAAAACCAGCGATGTCCAGGATTCCTATGAAGGACGCGCCCTGTCTCTTGGTCCGATCGAGGGCTTTGTTGATACGATGCACAAGCCAGCGAAACAGCCGCTCGTAGGAGGCTTTGGCGAGGGCTTCAATGGCAAAGTCTGCCTGCGCATGGAGAGGGTTGAGAGGTGGGGGGTGGGGGGGTGGGGGAGAGAGACAAGAAACGGGACGGTCAGTCAGAGATCAATTGCACATGACTTTCGGAGCTCAAATCCTAGAGTATATACATCTCCCTCCGACAGTGCAGCACTCCCTCAGTACTGGCACCGGGGGGGAGTGTCGGCCTGAATTATGGAGCTCAAATCCTAGAGTATATACATCTCCCTCCGACAGTGCAGCACTCCCTCAGTACTGGCACCGGGGGGAGTGTCGGCCTGGAATATGGACCTCAAAACCGAGAGTATATACATCTCCCTCCGACAGTGCAGCACTCCCTCAGTACTGGCACCGGGGGGAGTGTCGGTCTGGATTATGGAACTCAAATCCTAGAGTATATACATCTCCCTCTGACAGTGTAGCACTCCCTCAGTACTGGCACCGGGGGGAGTGTCGGCCTGGATTATGGAGCTCAAATCCTAGAGTATGTACATCAGACAGTGCAGCACTCCCTCACCTGCTCCTTGGTCTGTGCCTTCTGCACGTAGTCCCGTCCGACCTTGATGCGTGGCGAGAGAATGGCGCGGGTGAAGTCCGTCACGTTGAGCCCCAACAGGTGGCACAGCTTCTGGGCGGCTGCGCCGAAGGAGGAGGCAGCGGGCAGAGAGGAAGGAAAAGGGAAAAAAAAACGAGTGAGCTGACAGGACAGGGTTCGCCCGGCCGACCACTGTCGTGAGCGTGACCCCTCCGAGGGCCTGAGGAAACCGGGGAACGGCCGCCCTGTGGAGAGACTCCCAAGCGTTGGCGTTCAGAGGTGGGCAAGCAGGGGACAGATACAGCACAGGGTTAGATACAGAGTAAAGCTCCCTCTACACTGTCCCCATCAAACACTCCCAGGACAGGTACAGCACGGGGTTAGATACAGAGTAAATCTCCTTCTACACTGTCCCCATCAAACACTCCCAGGACAGGTACAGCACGGGGTTAGATACAGAATAATGCTCCCTCTACACCGTCCCCATCAAACACTCCCAGGTCAGGTACAGCACGGGGTTAGATACAGAGTAAATCTCCCTCTACACCGTCCCCATCAAACACTACCAGGACAGGTACAGCACGGGGTTAGATACAGAGTAAATCTCCCTCTACACTGTCCCCATCAAACACTCCCAGGACAGGTACATCACGGGGTTAGATACAGAGTAAATCTCCCTCTACACTGTCCCCATCAAACTCTCCCAGGACAGGTACAGCACGGGGTTAGATACAGAGTAAATCTCCCTCTACACCGTCCCCATCAAACACTCCCAGGACAGGTACAGCACGGGGTTAGATACAGAGTAAATCTCCCTCTACACCGTCCCCATCAAACACTCCCAGGACAGGTACAGCATGGGGTTAGATACAGAGTAAAGCTCCCTCTACACCGTCCCCATCAAACACTCCCAGGACAGGTACAGCACGGGGTTAGATACAGAGTAAAGCTCCCTCTGCACTGTCCCCATCAAACACTCCCAGGACAGGTACAGCACAGAGTTAGATACAGAGTAAAGCTCCCTCTACACTGTCCCCATCAAACACTCCCAGGACAGGTACAGCACGGGGTTAGATACAGAGTAAAGCTCCCTCTACACCGTCCCCATCAAACACTCCCAGGACAGGTGCAGCACGGGGTTAGATACAGAGTAAAGCTCCCTCTACACTGTCCCTATCAAACACTCCCAGGACAGGTACAGCACGGGGTTAGATACAGAGTAATGCTCCCTCTACACTGTCCCCATCAAACACTCCCAGGACAGGTACAACACAGGGTTAGATACAGAGTAAATCTCCCTCTACACCGTCCCCATCAAACATTCCCAGGAAAGGTACTGCACGGGGTTAGATACAGAGTAAATCTCCCTCTACACTGTGCCCATCAAACACTCCCAGGACAGGTACAGCACGGTGTTAGATACAGAGTAAAGCTCCCTCTACACCGTCCCCATCAAACACTCCCAGGACAGGTACAGCACGGGGTTAGATAGAGTAAAGCTCCCCCAACACTTGTTGGAGGCAAGGTACTAGCATGGACAGAAGATTGGCTGTCTGGCAGGCGGCAGAGAGTGGGGATAAGGGGGCCCTTCTCAGGATGGCGGCCGGTGACTAGTGGAGTTCCGCAGGGGTCAGTGTTGGGACCACAACTTTTCACTTTATACATTAATGATCTAGATGAAGGAACTGAGGGCATCCTGGCTAAGTTTGCAGATGATACAAAGAGAGGTGGAGGGACAGGTAGTATTGAGGAGGCGGGGAGGCTGCAGAAGAATTTGGACAGGTCAGGAGAATGGGCAAAGAAGAGGCAGATGGAATACAACGTGGGGAAGTGTGAGGTCATGCACTTTGGTAAGAAGAATAGAGGCACAGACTATTTTCTAAATGGGGGAGAGAATTCAGAAATCTGGAGTGCAAAGGGACTTGGGAGTCCTAGTCCAGGATTCTCTTAAGGTTAACTTGCAGGTTGAGTCGGTAGTTAGGAAGGCAAATGCAATGTTGGCATTTATTTCGAGAGGACTAGATTATAAAAGCAGGGATGTGCTGCTGAGGATTTATAAGGCTCTGGTCAGACCACATTTAGAATATTGTGAGCAGTTTTGTGCCCCGCATCTCAGGAAGGATGTGCTGGCCCTGGAGAGGGTCCAGAGGAGGTTCACGAGAACGATCCCAGGAATGAAAGGCTTAACATATGAGGAACATTTGAGGACTCTGGGTCTATACTCGATGGGGTTTAGAAGGATGAGGGGGATCTGATTGAAACTTACAGAATACTGAAAGGCCTGGATAGAGTGGACGTGGGGAAGATGTTTCCATTAGTAGGAGAGACTAGGACCCGAGGGCACAGCCTCAGAGTAAAGGGAAGACCTTTTAGAACAGAGATGAGGAGAAACTTCTTTAGCCAGAGAGTGGTGAATCTATGCAATTCATTGCCACAGAAGGCTGTGGAGGCCAGGTCATTGAGTGTATTTAAGACTGAGATAGATAGGTTCCTGATTGGTAAGGGGGTCAAAGGTTACGGGGAGAAGGCGGGAGAATGGGGTTGAGAAACTTATCAGCCATGAGTGAATGGCGGAGCAGACTCGATGGGCCGAATGGCCAAATTTCTGCTCCTATGTCTTATGGTCTTACATATACACACACATATGTGGGGGGAAGAAAAGAGGAGCCGAACGTTATTTCACTGGGAGAGAGTTTCGGCGCAGAGAGAGATTTGGGAGTCCTGGTGCATGAATCCCAAAAAGCTAGCGTACAAGTTCAGCAGGTAATAGGGGAGGCAAATGGAGCGTTGGCCTCTATTTCAAAGGGAATGGGCAGATAAGTGGCACATGGAATTTAACCCTGAAAAGTGAGAGGTGATACACTTTGGAAGGAGTAATTGGACAAGGAAGGATTCAATGAACGGCATGGCACTAGGAAGTTCTGAGGAACAAAGGGACCTTGGCGTGTGTGTCCGTAGATCTCTGAAGGCAGAGGGGCATGTTAGTGGGGTGGTGAAAAAGGCATATGGGACACTTGTCTTTATCAATCGAGGCATAGATTACAAAAGTAGGGAGGTCATGTTGGAGTTGTATAGACGCTTGGTGAGGCCACAGCTGGAGTACTGTGTGCAGTTCTGGCCACCACATTATAGGAAGGATGTGATTGTACTGGAGGGGGTGCAGAGGAGATTCACCAGGATGTTGCCTGGGATGAAACATTTAAGTTATGAAGAGAGGTCGGATAGACTTGGGTTGTTTTAGTTGGAGCGGAGAAGACTGAGGGGCGACCTGATCGAGGGGTACAAGATTATGAGGGGCATGGACAGGGTGGATAGACTTGGGTTGTTTTAGTTGGAGCAGAGAAGACTGAGAGGTGACCTGATCGAGGGGTACAAGATTATGAGGGGCATGGACAGGGGGGATAGGGAGCAGCTGTTCCCCCCTTAGTTGAAGGATCAGTCACGAGGGGACATAAGTTCAAGGTGAGGGGGGCAGGAGGTTTGGGGGGGGGGGGTGGAGATGTGAGGAGAAGCTTTTTTACCCAGAGGGTGGGGAGGGTCTGGAATGCGCTGCCTGGGAGGGGGGTGGAGGTGGGTTAGCCTCACAGCCTTTAAAAAGCACCTGGATGAGCGCTTGGCACCTCATAAACATTCAAGGTGATGGGGCCAAGTGCTGGTCAATGGGGGTTAGGGAGGTAGGTCAGGTGTTTCTCACAGGGTCGGCGCAGACTCGATGGGCCGAAGGGCCTCTTCTGCACTGTGTGTGATCCTGTGATAAAATAGGGAAGTGCTGCTAAAACTCCACGAGGCACTGGTCAGACCGCACCCAGAATACTGCGAACAGTTCTGGTCCCCTGATCTAAGGAGAGATGGAGTGGCGTCGGAGGCGGTCCGGAGAAGGTTCACTCAGGGACGGAGGGATTTTCTTCGGAGCAGAGGTTGAGTCGGTTGGGCCTGGTCTCGCTGGAGTTCAGGGGGATGAGGGGCGAGCTGATTGAAACATGGAAGATTCTGAGGGGGCTGGAAAGGGCGGATGCTGAGAGGCTGTTTCCCCTTGTGGGAGAGTCCGGGACCAGAGGGCAGAGTCTCAGAGTGAGGGGTCGGTCTCCCATTTAAGACAGAGGTGGGGAGGGATTCCTTGTCTCGGAGGGTAGTGTATCTGTGGAATTCTTTACCGCGGAGGGCTGTAGAGGCCGGATCGGTAAGTTTAATCGGTGAGGGAATCGAGGGTTGTAGGGAAAAGGCAGGAAAGCGGATTTGAGGATTATCAGATCAGCCCCCCCGATCTCATTGAATGGAGGAGCAGGCTCGATGGGCTGAATGGCCTACTTCTGCTCCCATGTCTTGTGGTCCTGATGTTGAAAGTTGATTCAAGGCCAATGAACCAAGGGGCAAAAGCAGAAAATTTTGGAAAAAACTCAGCAGGTCAGACAGCAGCTGTGGGGAGAGGAGGAGAGTGAACGTCTCGAGTCGGTATGAGCCTCCTTCAGAGCCGGTCCACGTGACACTTCAGAAGAGCAAGGGAGCGAGGGGGAGGGGGGAGCGAGCGAGGGGGAGGGAGGGGGAGCGAGCGAGGGGGAGGGAGGGGGAGCGAGCGAGGGGGAGGGAGGGGGAGCGAGCGAGGGGGAGGGAGGGGGAGCGAGCGAGGGGGAGGGAGGGGGAGCGAGCGAGGGGGAGGGAGGGGGAGCGAGCGAGGGGGAGGGAGGGGGAGCGAGCGAGGGGGAGGGAGGGGGGAGCGAGCGAGGGGGAGGGAGGGGGAGCGAGCGAGGGGGAGGGAGGGGGAGCGAGCGAGGGGGAGGGAGGGGGAGCGAGCGAGGGGGAGGGGGGAGCGAGCGAGGGGGAGGGGGAGGGGGAGCGAGCGAGGGGGAGGGGGAGCGAGCGAGGGGGAGGGGGAGCGAGCGAGGGGGAGGGGGAGCGAGCGAGGGGGAGGGGGAGCGAGCGAGGGGGAGGGGGAGCGAGCGAGGGGGAGGGGGAGGGATGGAGGGCGGAGGCGAGCGAGGGATGGAGAGGGAGGGAGGGGGAGCGAGCAAGGGATGGAGAGGGATGGAGGGGCGGAGCGAGCGAGGGATGGAGAGGGAGGGGGGGGGGAGCGAACGAGGGATGGAGAGGGATGGAGGGCGGAGCGAGCGAGGGATGGAGAGGGAGGGAGGGCGGAGCGAGCGAGGGATGGAGAGGGAGGGAGGGCGGAGCGAGCGAGGGAGAGAGGGATGGAGGGCGGAGCGAGCGAGGGATGGAGAGGGAGGGAGGGGGAGCGAGCGAGGGATGGAGAGGGAGGGAGGGGGGGAGCGAGCGAGGGAGGGAGGGAGGGCAGAGTGAGCGAGGGATGGAGAGGGAGGGAGGGGGAGCGAGCGAGCGAGGGAGAGAGGGATGGAGGGCGGAGCGAGCGAGGGATGGAGAGGGAGGGAGGGGGGGAGCGAGCGAGGGATGGAGAGGGAGGGAGGGGGGAGCGAGCGAGGGAGAGAGGGAGGGAGGGGGGGAGCGAGCGAGGGGTGGAGAGGGAGGGAGGGGCATGGGGTAGGGAGGGAGGGCGAGTGGCGGAGGATGAGAGAGGGGGAAAGGTGAGCGGCGGTGGGAGAGGGAGGGAGGGAGAGCGAGCACACAGCTGAGGGGGGGGGGGGGGGGGGTGGGGCAGTGAATGAGTGAGTGACAGAGAGAGAGAGAGAGAGCGAGGCACAGATAAAGATTGCCCAGAGAGAGAGGGAGAGGGAAGTTTAAGGAGAGAATTCCAGAGCTGAGGCGCCCCCCCCCCCCCACCCGCCCCCACAGGCAGCTGAAGGTCCGGCCGGGGGTGAGGCTCGAGAGGCCGGAATCGGAGGAGCTCAGAGATCTCAGAGGGTTGTAGGAGGTTCCAGAGATAGTGAGAGAGGGATTTGAACAGGAGGAGGAGAATTGTAGGGGTTGGAGGAGGTTACAGAGATAGGGAGGGAGGGGGTGAGGGAGGGATTTGTACAGGAGGATGAGAATTGTAGGGGCTGGAGGAGGTTACAGAGATAGGGAGGGAGGGGGTGAGGGAGGGATTTGAACAGGAGGATGAGAATTGTAGGGGCTGGAGGAGGTTACAGAGATAGGGAGGGAGGGTGTGAGGGAGGGATTTGAACAGGAGGGTGAGAATTGTAGGGACTGGAGGAGGTTACAGAGATAGGGAGGGAGGGGGGTGAGGGAGGGATTTGAGCAGGAGGATGAGAATTGTAGGGGCTGGAGGAGGTTACAGAGATAGGGAGGGAGGGGGTGAGGGAGGGATTTGAACAGGAGGGTGAGAATTGTAGGGGCTGGAGGAGGTTACAGAGATAGGGAGGGAGGGGGTGAGGGAGGGATTTGAACAGGAGGATGAGAATTGTAGGGGCTGGAGGAGGTTACAGAGATAGGGAGGGAGGGGGTGAGGGAGGGATTTGAACAGGAGGATGAGGATTGTAGGGGCTGGAGGAGGTTACAGAGATAGGGAGGGAGGGAGGGGGTGAGGGAGGGATTTGAACAGGAGGATGAGGATTGTAGGGGCTGGAGGAGGTTACAGAGATAGGGAGGGAGGGAGGGGGTGAGGGAGGGATTTGAACAGGAGGGTGAGAATTGTAGGGGCTGGAGGAGGTTACAGAGATAGGGAGGGAGGGGGTGAGGGAGGGATTTGAACAGGAGGATGAGAATTGTAGGGGCGGGAGGAGGTTACAGAGATAGGGAGGGAGTGGGTGAGGGAGGGATTTGAACAGGAGGATGAGAATTGTAGGGGCTGGAGGAGGTTACAGAGATAGGGAGGGAGGGGGTGAGGGAGGGATTTGAACAGGAGGGTGAGAATTGTAGGGGTTGGAGGAGGATACAGAGATAGGGAGGGAGGGGGTGAGGGAGGGATTTGAACAGGAGGATGAGAATTGTAGGGGCGGGAGGAGGTTACAGAGATAGGGAGGGAGTGGGTGAGGGAGGGATTTGAACAGGAGGATGAGAATTGTAGGGGCTGGAGGAGGTTACAGAGATAGGGAGGGAGGGGGTGAGGGAGGGATTTGAACAGGAGGATGAGAATTGTAGGGGCTGGAGGAGGTTTCAGAGATAGGGAGGGGGTGAGTGAGGGATTTGAACAGGAGGATGAGAATTGTAGGGGCTGGAGGAGGTGACAGAGATAGGGAGGGAGGGGGTGAGGGAGGGATTTGAACAGGGGGATGAGAATTGTAGAGGCTGGAGGAGGTTACAGAGATAGGGAGGGAGGGGGTGAGGGAGGGATTTGAACAGGAGGATGAGAATTGTAGGAGCTGGACGAGGTTACAGAGATAGGGAGGGAGGGCGTGAGGGAGGGATTTGAACAGGAGGATGAGAATTGTAGGGGCTGGAGGAGGTTAGAGAGATAGGGAGGGAGGGGGTGGGGGGGGGAGTTAGGACACGGGGTGGGGGGGGGAGTTAGGACACGGGGTCGGGGGGGGAGTTAGGACACGGGGTCGGGGGGAGGGAGTTAGGACGCGGGGTGGGGGGGGGGAGTTAGGACGCGGGGTGGGGGGGGAGTTAGGACACGGGGTGGGGGGGGAGTTAGGACGCGGGGTGAGGGGGAGTTAGGACGCGGGGTGGGGGGGGGAGTTAGGACGCGGGGTGGGGGGGCGGAGTTAGGACATGGGGTGGGGGGGGAGTTAGGACATGGGGTGGGGGGCGGGAGTTAGGTCGCGGGGTGGGGGGGGGGAGTTAGGACACGGGGTGGGGGGGGGAGTTAGGACGCGGGGCGGGTGGGGGGGAGTTAGGACGCGGGGTGGTGGGGGGAGTTAGGACACGGGGCGGGGGGCGGGAGTTAGGACACGGGGCGGGGGGGGGAGTTAGGACACGGGGCAGGGGGGGGGGGAGTTAGGACACGGGGCGGGGGGGGGAGTTAGGACGCGGGGTGGGGGGGGGGAGTTCGGACACGGGGCGGGGGGAGTTAGGACACGGGACGGGGGGGGGGAGTTAGGACACGGGGTGGGGGGGGGGGGAGTTAGGAAGCGGGGTGGGGGGGGAGTTAGGACGCGGGGTGGGGGGGGGGGGATTTAGGACACGGGGCGGGGGGGGGGAGTTAGGACGCGGGGTGGGGGGGGAGTTAGGACACGGGGCGGGTGGGGGGGGAGTTAGGACACGGGGCGGGGGGGGAGTTAGGACGCGGGGTGGGGGGGGGAGTTCGGACACGGGGCGGGGGGAGTTAGGACACGGGACGGGGGGGGGGGGGGGGAGTTAGGACACGGGGGTGGGGGGGGGGAGTTAGGAAGCGGGGTGGGGGGGGGAGTTAGGACGCGGGGTGGGGGGGGGGAGTTAGGACACGGGGCGGGGGGGGAGTTAGGACGCAGGGTGGGGGGGGAGTTAGGACGCGGGGTGGGGGGGGGAGTGAGGACACGGGGTGGGGGGGAGTTAGGACGCGGGGCGGTGGGGGAGTTAGGACGCGGGGTGGGGGGGGGAGTTGGGGGGAGTTAGGACGCGGGGTGGGGGGGGGGAGTTAGGACGCGGGGTGGGGGGGGGGAGTTAGGACGCGGGGTGGGGGGGGGAGTTAGGACGCGGGGTGGGGGGGGGAGTTAGGACACGGGGTGGGGGGGGGAGTTAGGACGCGGGGTGGGGGGGGGAGTTAGGACACGGGGTGGGGGGGGGAGTTAGGACGCGGGGTGGGGGGGGGGGGGGGGGGGAGTTAGGACACAGGGTGGGGCGGGAGGGGGTGGAGTGGGGTCCAGCAGATTTTGGGACCAGCTGAGTGTTACGGAGGGCGGGAGGAGGTGGGTCCACGGGTCACAGACGAGGATTCCGGCAGTCGAGGAACCGGAGGTGGGTGAAGGGGGGCTCTCCTCAAGGGTGTGGGAGCGAGCGAGCGGCGGCGGGCAGAGGCGATGGTGCGGTGCCCAGGGAGGGTGCCCCCAACCCCCCCCCCCTTGGAGGGATGCACCTGCAACGCTGGCTACCTGTGTCCTCTGGCATGGAGGCCTGGTCCGTGTTCCGCTCCTTCTTGAAGGTGACGTTCCCAAACTGCATCACCGCGGACACCAAACGCAGCATCGCTTCAGCCGAGTGGAAGGAGAGAGAGAGAGAGAGACGGAGATCAGTCCGAGGGCTTCGGGGGAAACAAGGGCCACGTAAAACCGACGCAGTTGCAGTGCAGAACAGGCTCGAGAAGGGGCTGAATGGGCCTCCTCCTGTTCCTGTGTAACAGGCTCGAGAAGGGGCTGAATGGACCTACTCCTGTTCCTGTATAACAGGCTCGAGGGGCTGAATGGGCCTCCTCCTGTTCCTGTGTAACAGGCTCGAGAAGGGGCTGAATGGCCTCCTCCTGTTCCTGTGTAACAGGCTCGAGAAGGGGCTGAATGGGCCTCCTCCTGTTCCTGTGTAACAGGCTCGAGAAGGGGCTGAATGGGATCCTCCTGTTCCTGTGTAACAGGCTCGAGAAGGGGCTGAATGGGCCTCCTCCTGTTCCTGTGTAACAGGCTCGAGAAGGGGCTGAATGGGATCCTCCTGTTCCTGTGTAACAGGCTCGAGAAGGGGCTGAATGGGCCTCCTCCTGTTCCTGTGTAACAGGCTCGAGAAGGGGCTGAATGGGATCCTCCTGTTCCTGTGTAACAGGCTCGAGAAGGGGCTGAATGGGATCCTCCTGTTCCTGTGTAACAGGCTCGAGAAGGGGCTGAATGGGCCTCCTCCTGTTCCTGTGTAACAGGCTCGAGAAGGGGCTGAATGGGATCCTCCTGTTCCTGTGTAACAGGCTCGAGAAGGGGCTGAATGGCCTCCTCCTGTTCCTGTGTAACAGGCTCGAGAAGGGGCTGAATGGGATCCTCCTGTTCCTGTGTAACAGGCTCGAGAAGGGGCTGAATGGGATCCTCCTGTTCCTGTGTAACAGGCTCGAGAAGGGGCTGAATGGGCCTCCTCCTGTCCTGTGTAACAGGCTCGAGAAGGGGCTGAATGGGATCCTCCTGTTCCTGTGTAACAGGCTCGAGAAGGGGCTGAATGGGCCTCCTCCTGTTCCTGTGTAACAGGCTCGAGAAGGGGCTGAATGGGATCCTCCTGTTCCTGTGTAACAGGCTCGAGAAGGGGCTGAATGGGCCTCCTCCTGTTCCTGTGTAACAGGCTCGAGAAGGGGCTGAATGGGATCCTCCTGTTCCTGTGTAACAGGCTCGAGAAGGGGCTGAATGGCCTCCTCCTGTTCCTGTGTAACAGGCTCGAGAAGGGGCTGAATGGGATCCTCCTGTTCCTGTGTAACAGGCTCGAGAAGGGGCTGAATGGGATCCTCCTGTTCCTGTGTAACAGGCTCGAGAAGGGTCTGAATGGGATCCTCCTGTTCCTGTGTAACAGGCTCGAGAAGGGGCTGAATGGGCCTCCTCCTGTTCCTGTGTAACAGGCTCGAGAAGGGGCTGAATGGGCCTCCTCCTGTTCCTGTGTAACAGGCTCGAGAAGGGGCTGAATGGGATTCTCCTGTTCCTGTGTAACAGGCTCGAGAAGGGGCTGAATGGACCTCCTCCTGTTCCTGCGAAACAGGCTCGAGAAGGGGCTGAATGGGCTCCTCCTGTTCCTGTGTAACAGGCTCGAGAAGGGGCTGAATGGGATCCTCCTGTTCCTGTGTAACAGGCTCGAGAAGGGGCTGAATGGGATCCTCCTGTTCCTGTGTAACAGGCTCGAGAAGGGGCTGAATGGGCCTCCTCCTGTTCCTGTGTAACAGGCTCGAGAAGGGGCTGAATGGGATCCTCCTGTTCCTGTGTAACAGGCTCGAGAAGGGGCTGAATGGGATCCTCCTGTTCCTGTGTAACAGGCTCGAGAAGGGGCTGAATGGGCCTCCTCCTGTTCCTGTGTAACAAGCTCAAGAAGGGGCTGAATGGGATCCTCCTGTTCCTGTGTAACAGGCTCGAGAAGGGGCTGAATGGGATCCTCCTGTTCCTGTGTAACAGGCTCGAGAAGGGGCTGAATGGGATCCTCCTGTTCCTGTGTAACAGGCTCGAGAAGGGGCTGAATGGGCCTCCTCCTGTTCCTGTGTAACAGGCTCGAGAAGGGGCTGAATGGGATCCTCCTGTTCCTGTGTAACAGGCTCGAGAAGGGGGCTGAATGGGCCTCCTCCTGTTCCTGTGTAACAGGTTCGAAAAGGGGCTGAATGGCCCTCCTCCTGTTCCTGTGTAACAGGCTGGAAAAGGGGCTGAATGGGATCCTCCTGTTCCTGTGTAACAGGCTCGAGAAGGGGGGCTGAATGGGATCCTCCTGTTCCTGTGTAACAGGCTCGAGAAGGGGGCTGAATGGGCCTCCTCCTGTTCCTGTGTAACAGGCTCGAGAAGGGGCTGAATGGGATCCTCCTGTTCCTGTGTAACAGGCTCGAGAAGGGGCTGAATGGGCCCTCCTCCTGTTCCTGTGTAACTGGCTCGAGAAGGGGCTGAATGGGCCTCCTCCTGTTCCTGTGTAACAGGCTCAAGAAGGGGCTGAATGGGCTCCTCCTGTTCCTGTGTAACAGGCTCGAGAAGGGGCTGAATGGGATCCTCCTGTTCCTGTGTAACAGGCTCGAGATGGGGCTGAATGGGCCTCCTCCTGTTCCTGTGTAGCAGGCTCGAGAAGGGGCTGAATGGCCTCCTCCTGTTCCTGTGTAACAGGCTCGAGAAGGGGCTGAATGGGATCCTCCTGTTCCTGTGTAACAGGCTCGAGAAGGGGCTGAATGGGCTCCTCCTGTTCCTGTGTAACAGGCTCGAGAAGAGGCTGAATG
The DNA here is from genome assembly GCA_026770705.1 of Isurus oxyrinchus. NCBI lineage: Eukaryota > Metazoa > Chordata > Chondrichthyes > Lamniformes > Lamnidae > Isurus > Isurus oxyrinchus. The sequence goes on from JANJGN010004064.1 coordinate 26,696, forward strand.
GGATCCTCCTGTTCCTGTGTAACAGGCTCGAGAAGGGGCTGAATGGGCCTCCTCCTGTTCCTGTGTAACAGGCTCGAGAAGGGGCTGAATGGGATCCTCCTGTTCCTGTGTAACAGGCTCGAGAAGGGGCTGAATGGGCCTCCTCCCGTTCCTGTGTAACAGGCTCGAGAAGGGGCTGAATGGGATCCTCCTGTTCCTGTGTAACAGGCTCGAGAAGGGGCTGAATGGGCCTCCTCCTGTTCAACAGGCTCGAGAAGGGGCTGAATGGGATCCTCCTGTTCCTGTGTAACAGGCTCGAGAAGGGGCTGAATGGGCCTCCTCCTGTTCCTGTGTAACAGGCTCGAGACGGGGCTGAATGAGCCTCCTCCTGTTCCTGTGTAACAGGCTCGAGAAGGGGCTGAATGGGATCCCTCCTGTTCCTGTGTAACAGGCTCGAGAAGGGGCTGAATGGGATCCTCCTGTTCCTGTGTAACAGGCTCGAGAAGGGGCTGAATGGGCCTCCTCCTGTTCCTGTGTAACAGGCTCGAGAAGGGGCTGAATGGGCCTCCTCCTGTTCCTGTGTAACAGGCTCGAGACGGGGCTGAATGAGCCTCCTCCTGTTCCTGTGTAACAGGCTCGAGAAGGGGCTGAATGGCCTCCTCATGTTCCTGTGTAACAGGCTCGAGAAGGGGCTGAATGGCCTCCTCCTGTTCCTGTATAACAGGCTCGAGAAGGGGGCTGAATGGGATCCTCCTGTTCCTGTATAACAGGCTCGAGAAGGGGCTGAATGGGATCCTCCTGTTCCTGTGTAACAGGCTCGAGAAGGGGCTGAATGGGATCCTCCTGTTCCTGTGTAACAGGCTCGAGAAGGGGCTGAATGGACCTACTCCTGTTCCTGTATAACAGGCTCGAGGGGCTGAATGGGCCTCCTCCTGTTCCTGTGTAACAGGCTCGAGAAGGGGCTGAACGGCCTCCTCCTGTTCCTGTGTAACAGGCTCGAGAAGGGGCTGAATGGGCCTCCTCCTGTTCCTGTGTAACAGGCTCGAGAAGGGGCTGAATGGGATCCTCCTGTTCCTGTGTAACAGGCTCGAGAAGGGGCTGAATGGGCCTCCTCCTGTTCCTGTGTAACAGGCTCGAGAAGGGGCTGAATGGGATCCTCCTGTTCCTGTATAACAGGCTCGAGAAGGGGCTGAATGGCCTCCTCCTGTTCCTGTGTAACAGGCTCGAGAAGGGGCTGAATGGGATCCTCCTGTTCCTGTGTAACAGGCTCGAGAAGGGGCTGAATGGGATCCTCCTGTTCCTGTGTAACAGGCTCGAGAAGGGGCTGAATGGGCCTCCTCCTGTTCCTGTGTAACAGGCTCGAGAAGGGGCTGAATGGGATCCTCCTGTTCCTGTGTAACAGGCTCGAAAAGGGGGCTGAATGGGCCTCCTCCTGTTCCTGTGTAACAGGCTCGAGAAGGGGCTGAATGGGATCCTCCTGTTCCTGTGTAACAGGCTCGAGAAGGGGCTGAATGGGCCTCCTCCTGTTTCCTGTGTAACAGGCTCGAGAAGGGGCTGAATGGGATCCTCCTGTTCCTGTGTAACAGGCTCGAGAAGGGGCTGAATGGCCTCCTCCTGTTCCTGTGTAACAGGCTCGAGAAGGGCTGAATGGGATCCTCCTGTTCCTGTGTAACAGGCTCGAGAAGGGGCTGAATGGGATCCTCCTGTTCCTGTGTAACAGGCTCGAGAAGGGGCTGAATGGGATCCTCCTGTTCCTGTGTAACAGGCTCGAGAAGGGGCTGAATGGGATCCTCCTGTTCCTGTGTAACAGGCTCGAGGGGGCTGAATGGGATCCTCCTGTTCCTGTGTAACAGGCTCGAGAAGGGTCCTGAATGGGATCCTCCTGTTCCTGTGTAACAGGCTCGAGAAGGGGCTGAATGGACCTACTCCTGTTCCTGTATAACAGGCTCGAGGGGCTGAATGGGCCTCCTCCTGTTCCTGTGTAACAGGCTCGAGAAGGGGGCTGAATGGCCTCCTCCTGTTCCTGTGTAACAGGCTCGAGAAGGGGCTGAATGGGCTCCTCCTGTTCCTGCGAAACAGGCTCGAGAAGGGGCTGAATGGGCTCCTCCTGTTCCTGTGTAACAGGCTCGAGAAGGGGCTGAATGGGATCCTCCTGTTCCTGTGTAACAGGCTCCAGAAGGGGCTGAATGGGATCCTCCTGTTCCTGTGTAACAGGCTCGAGAAGGGGCTGAATGGGATCCTCCTGTTCCTGTGTAACAGGCTCGAGAAGGGGGCTGAATGGGCCTCCTCCTGTTCCTGTGTAACAGGTTCGAAAAGGGGCTGAATGGCCCTCCTCCTGTTCCTGTGTAACAGGCTGGAAAAGGGGCTGAATGGGATCCTCCTGTTCCTGTGTAACAGGCTCGAGAAGGGGGCTGAATGGGATCCTCCTGTTCCTGTGTAACAGGCTCGAGAAGGGGGCTTGAATGGGCCTCCTCCTGTTCCTGTGTAACAGGCTCGAGAAGGGGCTGAATGGGATCCTCCTGTTCCTGTGTAACAGGCTCGAGAAGGGGCTGAATGGGCCTCCTCCTGTTCCTGTGTAACTGGCTCGAGAAGGGGCTGAATGGGCCTCCTCCTGTTCCTGTGTAACAGGCTCAAGAAGGGGCTGAATGGGCTCCTCCTGTTCCTGTGTAACAGGCTCGAGAAGGGGCTGAATGGGATCCTCCTGTTCCTGTGTAACAGGCTCGAGAAGGGGCTGAATGGGCCTCCTCCTGTTCCTGTGTAACAGGCTCGAGAAGGGGCTGAATGGCCTCCTCCTGTTCCTGTGTAACAGGCTCGAGAAGGGGGCTGAATGGGATCCTCCTGTTCCTGTGTAACAGGCTCGAGAAGGGGCTGAATGGGCTCCTCCTGTTCCTGTGTAACAGGCTCGAGAAGAGGCTGAATGGGATTCCTCCTGTTCCTGTGTAACAGGCTCGAGAAGGGGCTGAATGGGCCTCCTCCTGTTCCTGTGTAACAGGCTCGAGAAGGGGCTGAATGGGATCCTCCTGTTCCTGTGTAACAGGCTCGAGAAGGGGCTGAATGGGCCTCCTCCCGTTCCTGTGTAACAGGCCTCGAGAAGGGGCTGAATGGGATCCTCCTGTTCCTGTGTAACAGGCTCGAGAAGGGGCTGAATGGGCCTCCTCCTGTTCAACAGGCTCGAGAAGGGGCTGAATGGGATCCTCCTGTTCCTGTGTAACAGGCTCGAGAAGGGGCTGAATGGGCCTCCTCCTGTTCCTGTGTAACAGGCTCGAGACGGGGCTGAATGAGCCTCCTCCTGTTCCTGTGTAACAGGCTCGAGAAGGGGCTGAATGGGATCCTCCTGTTCCTGTGTAACAGGCTCGAGAAGGGGCTGAATGGGATCCTCCTGTTCCTGTGTAACAGGCTCGAGAAGGGGCTGAATGGGCCTCCTCCTGTTCCTGTGTAACAGGCTCGAGAAGGGGCTGAATGGGCCTCCTCCTGTTCCTGTGTAACAGGCTCGAGACGGGGCTGAATGAGCCTCCTCCTGTTCCTGTGTAACAGGCTCGAGAAGGGGCTGAATGGCCTCCTCATGTTCCTGTGTACAGGCTCGAGAAGGGGCTGAATGGCCTCCTCCTGTTCCTGTATAACAGGCTCGAGAAGGGGCTGAATGGGATCCTCCTGTTCCTGTATAACAGGCTCGAGGAGGGGCTGAATGGGCTCCTCCTGTTCCTGTGTAACAGGCTCGAGAAGGGGCTGAATGGGATCCTCCTGTTCCTGTGTAACAGGCTCGAGAAGGGGCTGAATGGGATCCTCCTGTTCCTGTGTAACAGGCTCGAGAAGGGGCTGAATGGGATCCTCCTGTTCCTGTGTAACAGGCTCGAGAAGGGGCTGAATGGGATCCTCCTGTTCCTGTGTAACAGGCTCGAGGGGCTGAATGGGATCCTCCTGTTCCTGTGTAACAGGCTCGAGAAGGGGCTGAATGGGATCCTCCTGTTCCTGTGCAACAGGCTCGAGAAGGGGCTGAATGGGCCACCTCCTGTTCCTGTGTAACAGGCTCGAGAAGGGGCTGAATGGGCCTCCTCCTGTTCCTGTGTAACAGGCTCGAGAAGGGGCTGAATGGGATCATCCTGTTCCTGTGTGACAGGCTCGAGAAGGGGCTGAATGGGATCCTCCTGTTCCTGTGTAACAGGCTCGAGAAGGGGCTGAATGGGATCATCCTGTTCCTGTGTGACAGGCTCGAGAAGGGGCTGAATGGGATCCTCCTGTTCCTGTGTAACAGGCTCGAGAAGGGGCTGAATGGGCCTCCTCCTGTTCCTGTGTAACAGGCTCGAGAAGGGGCTGAATGGGATCCTCCTGTTCCTGTGCAACAGGCTCGAGAAGGGGCTGAATGGCGCCTCCTCCTGTTCCTGTGTGACAGGCTCGAGGAGCGGGCTTGGTTGGGGGTTAGGGTGGACGGAGCCGCACTTACCGGTGATCTCGTCGTGGGAGAACCCCATGATGCTCATGGCCTCCAGCGTCTCGTGGAAGTTGTCCTTGTCCTGCTGCCCCGGGATGGGGATGTATCCGTTGGACAGGAACTTGTAATTCTGGAAGGGCTCAGCAGGAGCTCGGCTGACGTGGGGAACCGGGGGTGGAGTGGGGGGGGGGGCGAGGGGTGGGGTGGGGGGTGTTGGGGAAAGAGAAAGGAGGTCATCGTCACTGAGAGAGGCTCCGTGGTTCGCAGCCCGGGGCACCGATTAGCGTCTCGCAAGCGTCAGGGCAGACACGAGAATACCCCCGGATTTCAGAGTGGGGGGGGAGCGCAAGCCCGGGAAACAGGCACCGGCGGGGTGGGCAGCTCCCCGGCTCTTTCGAGCGAACCCCAAGCGCCAAGGGGCGGGCGTTCCCTGACGCGTTCGCCGCCGACGCCAGCCTCTCGCCGGGCGGTGTTCACGGCCGGACCCCCTCCCAGATCCGGCGCCCTTGCCCGCCGCGCTCCGGCGGGCGAGGTGGGGGCTGTGGACTGCAAGCGGAGCGCGGGGCGCGAGGGGGGGGGGGGAAGGAGAGCAGGGCGCGGAGGGTGTCCAGGCGACAGCCAGCGCCCAAATTTCCCGCTCATTCCTGTCGTGCAGAGACGTTCCCTCTCTCAACACCCCCCCCCCCACGCAGGACGGCGGCACAAGCGCCGGGGAGCAGAGGGAGAGAGAGAGCCGGGGAGCAGAGGGAGAGAGAGAGCCGGGGAGCAGAGGGAGAGAGAGCGCCGGGGAGCAGAGGGAGAGAGAGAGCCGGGGAGCAGAGGGAGAGAGAGAGCCGGGGAGCAGAAGGAGAGAGAGAGCCGGGGAGCAGAGGGAGAGAGCGAGCCGGGGAGCAGAGGGAGAGAGCGAGCCGGGGAGCAGAGGGAGAGAGAGAGCCGGGGAGCAGAGGGAGAGAGAGAGCCGGGGAGCAGAGGGAGAGAGAGAGCCGGGGAGCAGAGGGGAGAGAGAGCCGGGGAGCAGAGGGAGAGAGAGCCGGGGAGCAGAGGGAGAGAGAGCCGGGGAGCAGAGGGAGAGAGAGAGCCGGGGAGCAGAGGGAGAGAGAGAGCCGGGGAGCGGGGGGAGAGAGAAAGCCGGGGAGCGGGGGGGAGAGAGAGAGCCGGGGGAGCGGGGGGAGAGAGAGAGCCGGGGAGCGGAGGGAGAGAGAGCCGGGGAGCGGAGGGAGAGAGAGAGCCGGGGAGCGGAGGGAGAGAGAGAGCCGGGGAGCGGAGGGAGAGAGAGAGCCGGGGAGCGGAGGGAGAGAGAGAGCCGGGGAGCGGAGGGAGAGTGAGCCGGGGAGCGGAGGGAGAGAGAGCCGGGGAGCAGAGGGAGAGAGCGCCGGGGAGCAGAGGGAGAGAGCGCCGGGAGCAGAGGGAGAGAGCGCCGGGGAGCAGAGGGAGAGAGCGCCGGGGAGCAGAGGGAGAGAGCGCCGGGGAGCAGAGGGAGAGAGCGCCGGGGAGCAGAGGGAGAGAGCGCCGGGGAGCAGAGGGATGAGAGCGCCGGGGAGCAGAGGGAGAGAGCGCCGGGGAGCAGAGGGAGAGAGCGCCGGGGGAGCAGAGGGAGAGAGCGCCGGGGAGCAGAGGGAGAGAGAGCCGGGGAGCAGAGGGAGAGAGAGCCGGGGAGCAGAGGGAGAGAGAGCCGGGGAGCAGAGGGAGAGAGAGCAGGAGGAGCGGGGAACAGAGGGGAGAGAGAGCCGGGGAACAGAGGGAGAGAGAGCCGGGGAGCAGAGGGAGAGAGAGCCGGGGAGCAGAGGGAGAGAGAGCCGGGAGCAGAGGGGAGAGAGAGAGCCGGGGAGCAGAGGGAGAGAGAGCCGGGGAGCAGAGGGGAGAGAGCCGGGGAGCAGAGGGAGAGAGAGCCGGGGAGCAGAGGGAGAGAGAGCCGGGGAGCAGAGGGAGAGAGAGCCGGGGAGCAGAGGGAGAGAGAGCCGGGGAGCAGAGGGAGAGAGAGCCGGGGGAGCAGAGGGAGAGAGAGCCGGGGAGCAGAGGGAGAGAGAGCGGGGGAGCAGAGGGTAAGAGCCGGGGAGCAGAGGGAGAGAGAGCCGGGGAGCAGAGGGAGAGAGAGCCGGGGAGCAGAGGGAGAGAGAGCCGGGGAGCAGAGGGAGAGAGAGCCGGGGAGCAGAGGGAGAGAGAGCCGGGGAGCAGAGGGAGAGAGAGCCGGGGAGCAGAGGGAGAGAGAGCCGGGGAGCAGAGGGAGAGAGAGAGCCGGGGAGCAGAGGGAGAGAGAGAGCCGGGGAGCGGGGGGAGAGAGAAAGCCGGGGAGCGGGGGGAGAGAGAGAGCCGGGGAGCGGGGGGAGAGAGAGAGCCGGGGAGCGGAGGGAGAGAGAGCCGGGGAGCGGAGGGAGAGAGAGAGCCGGGGAGCGGAGGGAGAGAGAGAGCCGGGGAGCGGAGGGAGAGAGAGAGCCGGGGAGCGGAGGGAGAGAGAGAGCCGGGGAGCGGAGGGAGAGTGAGCCGGGAGCGGAGGGAGAGAGAGCCGGGGAGCAGAGGGAGAGAGCGCCGGGGGAGCAGAGGGAGAGAGCGCCGGGGAGCAGAGGGAGAGAGCGCCGGGGAGCAGAGGGAGAGAGCGCCGGGGAGCAGAGGGAGAGAGCGCCGGGGAGCAGAGGGAGAGAGCGCCGGGGAGCAGAGGGAGAGAGCGCCGGGGAGCAGAGGGAGAGAGCGCCGGGGAGCAGAGGGAGAGAGCGCCGGGGAGCAGAGGGAGAGAGCGCCGGGGAGCAGAGGGAGAGAGCGCCGGGGAGCAGAGGGAGAGAGAGCCGGGGAGCAGAGGGAGAGAGAGCCGGGGAGCAGAGGGAGAGAGAGCCGGGGAGCAGAGGGAGAGAGAGCCGGGGAACAGAGGGAGAGAGAGCCGGGGAGCAGAGGGAGAGAGAGCCGGGGAGCAGAGGGAGAGAGAGCCGGGGAGCAGAGGGAGAGAGAGCCGGGGAGCAGAGGGAGAGAGAGCCGGGGAGCAGAGGGAGAGAGAGCCGGGGAGCAGAGGGAGAGAGAGCCGGGGAGCAGAGGGAGAGAGAGCCGGGGAGCAGAGGGAGAGAGAGCCGGGGAGCAGAGGGAGAGAGAGCCGGGAGCAGAGGGGAGAGAGAGCGGGGGAGCAGAGGGTAAGAGCCGGGGAGCAGAGGGAGAGAGAGCCGGGGGAGCAGAGGGAGAGAGAGCCGGGGAGCAGAGGGAGAGAGAGCCGGGGAGCAGAGGGAGAGAGAGCCGGGGAGCAGAGGGAGAGAGAGCCGGGGAGCAGAGGGAGAGAGAGCCGGGGAGCAGAGGGAGAGAGAGCCGGGGAGCAGAGGGAGAGAGAGCCGGGGAGCAGAGGGAGAGAGAGCCGGGGAGCAGAGGGAGAGAGAGCCGGGGAGCAGAGGGAGAGAGAGCCGGGGAGCAGAGGGAGAGAGAGCCGGGGGAGCAGAGGGAGAGAGAGCCGGGGAGCAGAGGGAGAGAGAGCCGGGGAGCAGAGGGAGAGAGAGCCGGGGAGCAGAGGGAGAGAGAGCCGGGGAGCAGAGGGAGAGAGAGCGGGAGCAGAGGGAGAGAGAGCCGGGGAGCAGAGGGAGAGAGAGAGCCGGGGAGCAGAGGGAGAGAGAGCGGGGGGAGCAGAGGGAGAGAGAGCCGGGGAGCAGAGGGAGAGAGAGCCGGGGAGCAGAGGGAGAGAGAGCCGGGGAGCAGAGGGAGAGAGAGCCGGGGAGCAGAGGGAGAGAGAGCCGGGGAGCAGAGGGAGAGAGAGCGGGGGAGCAGAGGGTAAGAGCCGGGGAGCAGAGGGAGAGAGAGCGGGAAGCAGAGGGAGAGAGAGCCGAGGAGCAAAGAGAGAGAGAGAGAGAGCGGGGGAGCAGAGAGAGAGAGGCGGGGGAGCAGAGGGAGAGAGTGGGACCGGGGAATTGTTCTCCTTTATCCCCAGTCCCATGCCAAAAGCTTCCTCGCCTCCTTATTTATCCCTCGGCCGACGTTACTGGGTTTAACAAATAAAAATTCCGAAGCTGGATCCTCCTGACCAGCCGCCAGATCTGGCTTTGCGCAAAATGCCACCGCAGGTGTTTCGGAAAGCGCTTGGATGGCTGCTGGGACGCTTGGGCTGCCCTGAGGCAGCGGGGATGGAGGGGGGGAGGAGCAGTCGTCCCTTCAGCACGGCTCTTTATTCCGGCAGGCAGGAGGCGCACTTACTCTTGATGTGTTCGCCAGCGCCCACCAGCAGCTGGTAGAAGATGTGGAAAGTGCGCTCGTCCCTGGCCTGTCGGATCGCCCGAGATTTCTCCAGCAGGTCTACGGCCAGAGGTCAAGGAAATCCAGGCCCCCGGAACGCTGGGAAAACCCCACCCCCCCCTCCCTCCCCTATCCCTGTAACCACCTCTAGCTCCTACAATTCTCATCCTCCTGTTCAAATCCTCCCTCACCTCCTCCCTATCTCTGTAACATCCTCCAGCCCCTACAATTCTCATCCTCCTGTTCGAACCCCTACATGGCCCCTCACCCACTCTCTCTTATATCCGAACTTGCCTGAACTGCTCCCAACGCATTTACATCCTTCCTTAAATAAGGAGATCAATACTGTCCACAACACTCCAGATGTGGCCTCACCAGTGCCCTGTACAACAGAAGCATAACCTCCCTACTTTTGTATTCAATTCCCCCTCACAATAAATGATAATATTCTATTAGCTTCCTAACTACTCGCTATACCTGCACACTAACCTTTTGTGATTCATACACTAGGACACCCAGATCCCTCTGTACCTCAGAGCTCTGCAATCTCTCACCATTTAGATAATACTCTGCACACTAACCTTTTGTGATTCATACACTAGGACACCCAGATCTCTCTGCATCTCTCAGAGCTCTGCAATCTCTCACCATTTAGATAATACTCTGCACACTAACCTTTTGTGATTCACTGCACTAGGACACCCAGATCCCTCTGCACCTCAGAGCTCTGCAATCTCTCACCATTTAGACAATACACTTCATACTAATATAGTGTGACTCATGCACTAGGACACCCAGATCCCTCTGTACCTCAGAGCTCTGCAATCTCTCACCATTTAGATAATACTCTGCACACTAACCTTTTGTGATTCATGCACTAGGACACCCAGATCCCTCTGCACCTCAGAGCTCTGCAATCTCTCACCATTTAGATAATACTCTGCACACTAACCTTTTGTGACTCATACACTAGGACACCCAGATCCCTCTGCATCTCTCAGAGCTCTGCAATCTCTCACCATTTAGATAACACTCTGCACGCTAACCTTTGCGATTCATACACTAGGACACCCAGATCCATCTGCCCTCAGAGCTCTGCAATCTCTCACCATTTAGATAACACTCTGCACACTAACCTTCTGTGACTCATGCACTAGGACACCCAGATCCCTCTGCATCTCTCAGAGCTCTGCAATCTCTCACCATTTAGATAATACACTTCATACTAATATAGTGTGACTCATACACTAGGACACCCAGATCCCTCTGCATCTCTCAGAGCTCTGCAATCTCTCACCATTTAGATAACACTCTGCACGCTAACCTTTTGTGATTCATACACTAGGACACCCAGATCCATCTGCACCTCAGAGCTCTGCAATCTCTCACCATTTAAATAACACTCTGCACACTAACCTTCTGTGACTCATGCACTAGGACACCCAGATCCCTCTGCATCTCTCAGAGCTCTGCAATCTCTCACCATTTAGATAATACACTTCATACTAATATAGTGTGACTCATACACTAGGACACCCAGATCCCTCTGCATCTCTCACCATTCAGATAACCCGCTTCCGATTTTATTCTTCCTGCCAAAGTGGACAATCTCACATTTCCGGACATTCTACTCCGTTTTCCAGGTCTTTGCCCCTCCCTTAACCGGCCGATGCCCCTTCGGAGCTGCCTGACATCCCCTTCCTGCCCGGCCTGTGTGTCAGGTTGTGAAGGATACAGGTTTCGATATTGGCTCCAACAATATATCCAGTGACGTCAAAGT
>JANJGN010004065.1:0-27500 GCA_026770705.1 Isurus oxyrinchus
TACACTGACTGGTGTCTCTCAGTCCCTCTCTCTCAGGGAGATATCTGTACACTGGCTGGTGTCTCTCAGTCCCTCTCTCTCAGGGAGATATCTGTACACTGACTGGTGTCTCTCTGTCCTCTCTCTGTCTCTCTCTCTGTCTCTCAGGGAGATATCTGTACACTGACTGGTGTCTCTCAGTCCCCTCTCTCTCAGGGAAATATCTGTACACTGACTGGTGTCTCTCAGTCCCTCTCTCTCTCAGGGAGATATCTGTACACTGACTGGTGTCTCTCAGTCCCTCTCTCTCTCAGGGAGATATCTGTACACTGACTGGTGTCTCTCAGTCCCCGCTCTCTCTCTCTCAGGGAGATATCTGTACACTGACTGGTGTCTCTCAGTCCCTCTCTCTCTCAGGGAGATATCTGTGCACTGACTGGTGTCTCTCTGTCCCCTCTCTCTCAGGGAGATATCTGTACACTGACTGGTGTCTCTCAGTCCCTCTCTCTCTCAGGGAGATATCTGTACACTGACTGGTGTCTCTCAGTCCCCGCTCTCTCTCTCTCAGGGAGATATCTGTACACTGACTGGTGTCTCTCAGTCCCCCTCTCTCTCAGGGAGATATCTGTACACTGACTGGTGTCTCTCAGTCCCTCTCTCTCTCAGGGAGATATCTGTACACTGACTGGTGTCTCTCTGTTCCTCTCTCTCAGGGAGATATCTGTACACTGACTGGTGTCTCTCAGTCCCTCTCTCTCTTTCAGGGAGATATCTGTACACTGACTGGTGTCTCTCAGTCCCTCTCTCTCTCTCAGGGAGATATCTGTACACTGACTGGTGTCTCTCAGTCCCTCTCTCTCTCAGGGAGATATCTGTACACTGACTGGTGTCTCTCAGTCCCCTCTCTCTCAGGGAGATATCTGTACAGACTGGTGTCTCTCAGTCCCTCTCTCTCTCAGGGAGATATCTGTACAGACTGGTGTCTCTCAGTCCCCTCTCTCTCTCTCTCTCAGGAAGATATCTGTGCACTGACTGGTGTCTCTCAGTCCCTCTCTCTCAGGGAGATATCTGTACACTGACTGGTGTCTCTCAGTCCCTCTCTCTCTCTCAGGGAGATATCTGTACACTGACTTGTGTTTCTCAGTCCCCTCTCTCAGGGAGATATCTGTACACTGACTGGTGTCTCTCAGTCCCTCTCTCTCTCTCTCTCTCTTTCTCAGGGAGATATCTGTACACTGACTGGTGTCTCTCAGTCCCTCTCTCTCTCAGGGAGATATCTGTACACTGACTGGTGTCTCTCAGTCCCCTCTCTCAGGGAGATATCTGTACACTGACTGGTGTCTCTCTGTCCCCTCTCTCTCTCTCTCTCTCTTTCTCAGGGAGATATCTCTGAGACTGAGACTGTACACAGTTCTTCATGTCTGCTGCCACTGCTGCTCTGTAAATGCAGTAAGAACGAGTTTCTCCTATACCCCTAATTGCTTTGCAAGAAATGTTTCTCACTGCCGGTTTGTGTTACCTGGCTGTTAATTTTCTCTGATTCAGGTACAAGGAGACCCTGTCCCCTCCGAATGCAACATCGTCCCAGCCTCTCGCCACAGCACAGTATAACCTGCATGTTCCATTTTTTCCTGCCAAATCGGATAGGGTGAGGGGAAGGTCTCTAACTCTATTTGCCCCCTCCATTGCCACAGCCCCTCTCTCCCTGTGAATTTTAACAGAACTGGCCTGAAATGTTCCTTGCACCACGCCTCCCCCTCCCCCCCCCCACCCACCCCCACCGTGGCCTTTCACCTCAGCCAGTGGGACTCCCCAACATTAGAGGTATCGGTGACCGGCTGAATGTGGGATCTTGCTGTGCCTGCGTGCAGACGCTGATGCTGGGTCATTTCGTGGAGATCGGCGAAGGCTTTGGCGATGCCCCTGCTCCCTTTCTCCTCCCACCCCACTGCAACTTTCATTGCAGCCTTTGTTATCTGCTGGGTGAGATACTCGGCATTGTTTATTAAACACCTCACTACCGGCAGCCCTGAGTGTTCTCCCATTTCTTTCAAACATTCAACCGACATTGAATCCTCCTTGCCCAAGAGTAGGGCTGGAGGAAGACCAGAAATATATTTCCAAGTCAGGATGGTGAGTGACTCGGAGGGGAACTTCCAGGCAGTGGGTGTTCCCCATGTGTCTGCTGCCCTTGTCCTTCTAGATGGTAGAGGTGGTGGGTTTGGAAGGTGCTGTCGAAGGAGCCTTGGTGAGTTGCTGCAGTGCATCTTGTAGATGGTACACACGCTGCTGCTACTGTGCGTCGGTGGTGGAGGGAGTGAATGCTGAAGGTGGTGGATGGGGACTGAGGACTGACAGTGCACAAAACCACAAACACTTGGAAAGCACAAAAAGCAGAAAATGGAAGAGTTACTTTCTTGAAACTCTTCCAGCCGGCCTGGAAATGAGGAGCCCTGGGATGGGGAGCAGGTGGGGAGGAAAACAAAGCGACGGTTTGCCAGCAGTTCAACCAAGGGGGATTCACACCAGCACGGGAAGATGATGCCTGGGGCTGTGGGGACTCAAGTCTTCAGGCCCAGCACGAGGGAAGGGTGGGTGTAAGGGTTAGACAGCTCTTCCTCTCCATACCACGCCCACAGATCAGCTCCCGCTCGCTTGTCAGAGACAGATACCTCGGACGTGGCCGGACTGCTGGTTTCTCAGGACCCTGTGGAAAGTGGGAGCAGATCAGCATGAGCGGCCAGGACCGTCACTGGATCCTAACCCCCCCACCCTCCCCAGGAGACTCCCACTTCACAACCCCCTCCCTCTGCCCCACACACACACACACACACACACACACACCTCACTGTCCGATTAGACCTGGTGGCTTTTTCTTTGAAGCTATCACGGATTCTTTTGCCCAGGCTTTTTAAAAAATCATTCATGGGATGTGGGTGTCGCTGGCCGGGCCCAGCATTTATTACCCATCCCTAATTGCCCCTTGAGAAGGTGGTGGTGAGCTGCCTTCTTGAACCGTTTCAGTCCCATGTGGTGTAGGTACACCCACAGTGCTGTTAGGGAGGGAGTTCCAGGATTTTGTCCCTGTGGTGTAGGTACACCCACAGTGCTGTTAGACAGGGAGTTCCAGGATTCTGTCCGTGTGGTGTAGGTACACCCACAGTGCAGTTAGGGAGCGAGTTCCAGGATTTTGTCCCTGTGGTGTAGGTACACCCACAGTGCTGTTAGGGAGGGAGTTCCAGGATTTTGTCCGTGTGGTGTAGGTACACCCACAACGCTATTAGGGAGGGAGTTCCAGGATTTTGTCCGTGTGGTGTAGGTACACCCACAGCGCTGTTAGGGAGGGAGTTCCAGGATTTTGTCCGTGTGGTGTAGGTACACCCACAGTGCTGTTAGGGAGTTCCAGGATTTTGTCCGTGTGGTGTAGGTACATCCACAGTGCTGTTAGGGAGGGAGTTCCAGGATTTTGTCCATGTGGTGTAGGTACACCCACAGCGCTGTTAGGGAGGGAGTTCCAGGATTTTGTCCCTGTGGTGTAGGTACACCCACAGTGCTGTTAGGGAGGGAGTTCCAGGATTTTGTCTGTGTGGTGTAGGTACACCCACTGTGCTGTTAGGGTGGGAGTTCCAGGATTTTGTCCGTGTGGTATAGGTACATCCACAGTGCTGTTAGGGACCAAGTTCCAGGATTTTGTCCGTGTGGTGTAGGTACACCCACAGTGCTGTTAGGGAGGGAGTTCCAGGATTTTGACCCAGCGACAGTGAAGGAGCGGCCGATATATTTCCAAGTCAGGATGGTGAGTGACTTGGAGGGGAACTTCCAGGTGGTGGTGTTCCCCTGTATCTGCTGCCCTTGGTCATTTGGAAGGTGCTGTCGAAGGAGCCTTGGTGAGATGCTGCAGTGCATCTTGTAGATGGTACACACACTGCTGCTATTGTGCGTCGGTGGTGGAGGGAGTGAATGTATAAGGTGGTGGATGGGGTGCCAATCAAGTGGGGCTGCTTTGTCCTGGACGGTGTTGAGTTTCTTGAGTGTTGTGGGAGCTGCACTCATCTAGGCAAGTGGAGAGTATTCCTTCACACTCCTGACTTGTGCCTTGTAGATGATGGACATGCTTTGGGGAGTCAGGAGGTGAGTTACTCACCGCAGGATTCCCAGCCTCTGACCTGCTCTTGTAGCCACAGTATTTATATGGCTGGTCCAGTTCAGTTTCTGGTCAATGGTAACCCCCAGGATGTTGATAGTGGGGGATTCAGCGATGCTAATGCCGTTGAATGTCAAGGGGGCGATGGTTGGATTCTCTCATTGGAGATGGTCATTGCCTGACACTTGTGTGGTGTGAATGTTACTTGCCACTTGTCAGCCCCGAGCCTGGATATTGTCCAGGTCTTGCTGCATTTGGGCATGGGCTGCTTCAGTATCTGAGGAGTTGTGAATGGTGCTGAACATTGTGCAACCATCAGCGAACATCCCCACTTCTGACCTTATGATGGAAGGAAGGTCATTGATGAAGCAGCTGAAGATGGTTGGGCTGAGGACACTAACCCTGAGGAACTCCTGCAGTGATGTCTTGGAGCTGAGATGACTGACCTCCAACAACCACAACCACCTTCCTGTGTGTTGGGTATGACTCCAACCAGTGGAGAGTTTCCCCCTGATTCCCATTGACGCCGGTTTCAGCTGATGAGCAGAGCTATATAAGGCTGCGTGCGAGTCACCGTGAATGTCAGGATTTGATGAGGGGACGGAGCTGTGATGAGGGGACGGAGCTGTGATGAGGGGACGGAGCTGTGATGAGGGGACGGAGCTGTGATGAGGGGACGGAGCTGTGATGAGGGGACGGAGCTGTGATGAGGGGACGGAGCTGTGATGAGGGGACGGAGCTGTGATGAGGGGACGGAGCTGTGATGAGGGGACGGAGCTGTGATGAGGGGACGGAGCTGTGATGAGGGGACGGAGCTGTGATGAGGGGACGGAGCTGTGATGAGGGGACGGAGCTGTGATGAGGGGACGGAGCTGTGATGAGGGGACGGAGCTGTGATGAGGGGACGGAGCTGTGAGCTGTACTGGGTTGCTGGGAGAGGCTGACCTCCCCTTCCCCAGTCAGCTCGCCTGCAGCCTCCTCGAAGCCCGCGCTCTCTCCTGCCTGTTGTGTGCCAGCTTGGCCTGTATGAAGAGGTCAAGGAAGGCAGGTGATGAGAAGGGACGGAGCAGAGGTTCGGGGAGCTGCTTGTCCCCTGTGTGTGTGGGATGAGCCCTCCCCAGAAAAGGGCCAGAGGGCGGAGTGTGAACAACATGATCGATGGGGCGGAGGTGATGTGAGTGTCTCAGTGAGAGAACGAGTGTAGATATGTGTCCCCCGCTAATGGTTGTGTGAGACCCTGGAGAGAGGAGCCGCTTGAGTGGCTGATGCCATAATGGGACTTTGATATAGGAGGGAGCTGAAGGGTGACTCACCCTGGAGGAGCGGATAAGATCATCCTGCAGTGGGTGGCACTCTGGGTGCAGTGGGTGGCACACTGGGTGCAGTGGGTGGGTCTCTGGGTGCAGTGGGTGGCACTCTGGGTGCAGTGGGTGGCTCTCTGGGTGCAGTGGGTGGCACTCTGGGTGCAGTGGGTGGCGCAGTGGGTGGCACTCTGGGTGCAGTGGGTGGCACTCTGGGTGAAGTGGGTGGCTCTCCGGGTGCAGTGGGTGGCACTCTGGGTGCAGTGGGTGGCACTCTGGGTGCAGTGGGTGGCACACTGGGTGCAGTGGGTGGCTCTCTGGGTGCAGTGGGTGGCTCTCTGGGTGCAGTGGGTGGCACTCTGGGTGCAGTGGGTGGCGCACTGGGTGCAGTGGGTGGCTCTCTGGGTGCAGTGGGTGGCACTCTGGGTGCAGTGGGTGGGACTCTGGGTGCAGTGGGTGGCTCTCCGGGTGCAGTGGGTGGCTCTCTGGGTGCAGTGGGTGGCACACTGGGTGCAGTGGGTGGCACTCTGGGTGCAGTGGGTGGCTCTCCGGGTACAGTGGGTGGCACTCTGGGTGCAGTGGGTGGCACTCTGGGTGCAGTGGGTGGGACTCTGGGTGCAGTGGGTGGCACTCTGGGTGCAGTAGGTGGCTCTCTGGGTGCAGTGGGTGGCTCTCTGGGTGCAGTGGGTGGCTCTCTGGGTGCAGTGGGTGGCACACGGTGCAGTGGGTGGCTCTCTGGGTGCAGTGGGTGGGACTCTGGGTGCAGTGGGTGGCACACTGGGTGCAGTGGGTGGCACACTGGGTGCAGTGGGTGGCACACGGTGTAGTGGGTGGCACTCTGGGTGCAGTGGGTGGCACTCTGGGTGCAGTGGGTGGCACACTGGGTGCAGTGGGTGGCACACTGGGTGCAGTGGGTGGCACACTGGGTGCAGTGTTTGGCACTCTGGGTGCAGTGGGTGGCTCTCTGGGTGCAGTGGGTGGCTCTCCGGGTGCAGTGGGTGGCTCTCCGGGTGCAGTGGGTGGCACACTGGGTGCAGTGGGTGGGACTCTGGGTGCAGTGGGCAGCCCCGCTGACCTGCTCCGCAATGGCCTCCCAGGCCGGAGTGAGTGAGACCGATGTGCCTCCTGCAGCCTTCCCTGGGAGACAGAGACTTACCTGTGCACCTGTACCCCGCTGACCAAGGCCTGGTGGGTGAAGCAGGGCCCAGACCTTGCCCTGAGGCTCTCGGCCTTACTGGCCCTGGCTGCCAGACATCTCTTGCGGGCTGG
Organism: Isurus oxyrinchus; assembly: GCA_026770705.1. NCBI lineage: Eukaryota > Metazoa > Chordata > Chondrichthyes > Lamniformes > Lamnidae > Isurus > Isurus oxyrinchus. The sequence goes on from JANJGN010004065.1 coordinate 6,694, forward strand.
AGAGAGCGAGATGATGTGTCGGACTGGCGTTTAAATATAGCGCCTGGGTCCTGGAACCTGCCAGCCCAAGGCGGGCAGACCCATCAGCTGCTGACCCGAGAGGCGCCTGCGAATAGTTAACACACAATCAGGCATGAGTTCCCGATATTCCATCCTGAGGGATGGACACTGCCCAAACCATCCACCACTGTACTTAACCTCATTCATGGAAAAGTCCAGCCATTGCATGTGACTTTAATGTGGAGGTAATTCTGAGGGACAGAATGAATCTACCCTTTGGGAGGCAGGGATTAATCCAGGACAGTCAGCGTGGTTTTGTTAAGGGGAGGTCATGTCTGACCAATTTGATTGAATTTTTCGAAGAGGTGACCAGGTGTGTAGACGAGGGCAATGTATTTGTCGTAATCTACATGGACTTCAGCAAGGCTTTTGATAAGGTCCCACATGGGAGACTGAGAATGAAGGTAAGGGCCCACGGCATCCAAGGCAATTTGGATCCAGAATTGGCTGAGAGGCAGGAAGCAGAGGGTGATGGTCCAGGGGTGTGTTTGTGACTGGATGCCTGTGTCCAGTGGGGTTCCACAGGGACCGGTGTTGGGTCCCTTGCTGTTTGTGGTATGTATAAATGATTCAGACTTGAATGTAGGAGGGTCGATCAGGAAGTTCACAGATGACATGAAAATTGGTGGGGTGGTAAATAGTGAGGAGGATAGCCTTAGATTACAGGAGGATATAGACGGGCTGGTCAGATGGGCAGAGCAGTGGCAAATGGAGTTTAATCCGGATAATGTGAGGTGATGGACTTGGGCAAACAAGGCACGGGAATACACGATGAACGGTAGGACCCTGGGGAGTACCGAGGATCAGAGGGACCTTGGTGTGCATGTCCACTGGTCCCTTAAGTTGTGGGACAAGTAAATCAGGTGGTTAAGAAGGCAAAAGGGGTATTTGCCTTTATTAGCCGAGGCGTAGAATATAAGAGCAGGGAGGTTACACTGGAAATGTATAAAACGCTGGTTAGGCCACAGCTAGAGTATTGTGTGCAGTTCTGGAATCCGCATTATAGGAAGGATGTGTTTGCACTAGAGAGATTGCAGAGGAGATTTACCAGGATGTTCCCTGGGCTGGAGAGTTTTAGTTATGGGGAGAGATTGGATAGAATGGGGATATTTTCCCTGGAGCAGAGAAGATTTACCAGGATGTTCCCTGGGCTGGAGAGTTTTAGTTATGGGGAGAGATTGGATAGACTGGGGATATTTTCCCTGGAGCAGAGGAGATTGAGGGGGATGTTCCCTGGGCTGGAGAGTTTTAGTTATGGGGAGAGATTGGATAGACTGGGGATATTTTCCCTGGAGCAGAGGAGATTGAGGGGGATGTTCCCTGGGCTGGAGAGTTTTAGTTATGGGGAGAGATTGGATAGACTGGGGATATTTTCCCTGGAGCAGAGGAGATTTACCAGGATGTTGTCTGGGCTGGAGAGTTTTAGTTATGAGGAGAGATTGGATAGACTGGGGATATTTTCCCTGGAGCAGAGGAGATTGAGGGGGATGTTCCCTGGGCTGGAGAGTTTTAGTTATGGGGAGAGATTGGATAGACTGGGGATATTTTCCCTGGAGCAGAGGAGATTTACCAGAATGTTCCCTGGGCTGGAGAGTTTTAGTTATGGGGAGAGATTGGATAGACTGGGGATATTTTCCCTGGAGCAGAGGAGATTTACCAGGATGTTCCCTGGGCTGGAGAGTTTTAGTTATGAGGAGAGATTGGATAGACTGGGGATATTTTCCCTGGAGCAGAGGAGATTTACCAGGATGTTGTCTGGGCTGGAGAGTTTTAGTTATGAGGAGAGATTGGATAGACTGGGGATATTTTCCCTGGAGCAGAGGAGATTGAGGGGGATGTTCCCTGGGCTGGAGAGTTTTAGTTATGGGGAGAGATTGGATAGACTGGGGATATTTTCCCTGGAGCAGAGGAGATTGAGGGGGATGTTCCCTGGGCTGGAGAGTTTTAGTTATGGGGAGAGATTGGATAGACTGGGGATATTTTCCCTGGAGCAGAGGAGATTTACCAGGATGCCCCTGGGCTGGAGAGTTTTAGTTATGGGGAGAGATTGGATAGACTGGGAATATTTTCCCTGGAGCAGAGGAGATTTACCAGGATGTTGTCTGGGCTGGAGAGTTTTAGTTATGAGGAGAGATTGGATAGACTGGGGATATTTTCCCTGGAGCAGAGGAGTTTGAGGGGGTTGTTCCCTGGGCTGGAGAGTTTTAGTTATGAGGAGAGATTGGATAGACTGGGGATATTTTCCCTGGAGCAGAGGAGATTTACCAGGATGTCCCTGGGCTGGAGAGTTTTAGTTATGGGGAGAGATTGGATAGACTGGGGTTATTTTCCCTGGAGCAGAGGAGATTGAGGGGGATGTTCCCTGGGCTGGAGAGTTTTAGTTATGAGGAGAGATTGGATAGACTGGGGATATTTTCCCTGGAGCAGAGGAGATTTACCAGGATGTTCCCTGGGCCGAAGAGTTTTAGTTATGAGGAGAGATTGGATAGACTGGGGATATTTTCCCTGGAGCAGAGGAGATTTACCAGGATGTTCCCTGGGCTGGAGAGTTTTAGTTATGGGGAGAGATTGGATAGACTGGGGATATTTTCCCTGGAGCAGAGGAGATTGAGGGGGATGTTCCCTGGGCTGGAGAGTTTTAGTTATGGGGAGAGATTGGATAGACTGGGGATATTTTCCCTTGGAGCAGAGGAGATTGAGGGGGATGTTGCCTGGGCTGGAGAGTTTTAGTTATGGGGAGAGATTGGATAGACTGGGGATATTTTCCCTGGAGCAGAGGAGATTGAGGGGAATGTTCTCTGGGCTGGAGAGTTTTAGTTATGAGGAGAGACTGGATAGACTGGGATATTTTCCCTGGAGCAGAGGAGATTTACCAGGATCTTGCCTGGGCTGGAGACTTTTAGTCATGAGGAGAGATTGGATAGACTGGGGATATTTTCCCTGGAGCTGAGGAGATTGAGGGGGATGTTCCCTGGGCTGGAGAGTTTTAGTTATGAGGAGAGATTGGATAGACTGGGGATATTTTCCCTGGAGCAGAGGAGATTGAGGGGGATGTTCCCTGGGCTGGAGAGTTTTAGTTATGAGGAGAGATTGGATAGACTGGGGATATTTTCCCTGGAGCAGAGGAGATTTACCAGGATGTTGCCTGGGCTGTAGAGTTTTAGTTATGGGGAGAGATTGGATAGACTGGGGATATTTTCCCTGGAGCAGAGGAGATTTACCAGGATGTCCCTGGGCTGGAGAGTTTTAGTTATGGGGAGAGATTGGATAGACTGGGGATATTTTCCCTGGAGCAGAGGAGATTGAAGGGGGATATGATTGAGGTGTATAAAATTATGAGGGGCATAGATAGGGTAGACAGGAAGGAATTATTCCCCTTGGTGGAGGGATCAATAACCAAGGGGCATAGATTTAAGGTAAGGGACAGGAGGTTTAGAGGGGATGTGAGGAAGAATGTTTTCACCCAGAGGGTGGGGGGAATCTGGAATTCACTGCCTGAAAGGGTGGTAGAGGCAGAAACCCTCATAACATTTAAGAAGTATTTGGATGTGCACTTGCGCTGCCAAGGCATACAAGGCTGTGGACCAAGTGCTGGAAAATGGAATTAGAATAGTTAGGTACATGTTTGACTGTCACAGACTCGATGGGCCGAAGGGCCTTTTTCTGTGCTCTAGGCTTCTACGATCTGTGACTCCAACATCCCATTCACCTTCCTAATTTCCTGCTGCACCTGCATGTTAGCTTTCAGTGACTTATGGACAAGGACACCCGGGTCCTTTTGTACATCTACACTTTCTAATCTCTCACCATTTAGGAAATGCTCTGCACTTTAGGAAATACTCTGCCTGATCCTGATACAATTTCAGAGAATGTGATTCCTGCAACATGTTCGGAAGTCGTGGAGCTACCACAATCCACACGGATCAGGAAGCCACCTGAAAGACTGAACTTATGTTCTTGCACAGGTCATGAAACTAAGAAATAGGATCAGGAGTAGGCCATTTGGCCCCTCAAATATGTCCTCCCATTTAGTAAGGTCATGGCTGATCTGGCCCAGGCCTGAACTCACCTTTCATGCCAGCTCTTCATAGCCTTCACCTGCCTCCTCTTTAAATACTTTCAGTGGTCTAGCCTCCACAACTCTCTGAGGTAGATGATTCCAGACATTCGCTACCCTCTGAGGGAAGAAATTCCTTTGCGTCTCAGTTTTAAATGAGTGTCCCCTTATTCAGTAACTATGTCCCCTAGTTCAAGATTCTCCCACTAGTGGAAACATCATCTCAACATCTACCCAGTCAGTACGATCACCCCTCATTCTTCTAAACTCTAATGAATAAAGGCCTAACCTGTTTAGCCATTCTTAATAAGTCGATCCCTTCATTCCAGGAATCAGCCTAGTGAATCTCTTTTGAACTCCCTCCAATGCCAGTATGTCCTTTCTTACATACAGGGACTAAAACTGTACACAGTACTCCAGGTGCAGCCTCACCAACACCCTGTGCAGCTGTAACAAGACTTCCCTATTTTTAAACCCCAAATCCCGGCCAAAATTCCATTTGCCTTCTTAATGACTTGCTGCACCTCCGTGCTAACTTTTTGTGTTTCGTGCACAAGAACACCCAGATCCCTCTGTGCTGCACTTTTTTGGAGTCTCTCTCCATTTAAATAATAGTCTGCCCTTTGATTCTTCCTACCAAAGTGCATGACCTCAGACTTCCCTACGTTAAACTCCATCTGCCAAGGTTTTTGCCCCCACGTAGTCAACCTGTCTACATCTTCTTGCAGATTCCTTAATCCTCATCAGAAGAGTTGCATTTGAAGTCAAGTTACTAAAAATGACCAGGTGAGCAGGTTTCCGTGCTCCTCCTCCTGTCTGTAGAATGATCAATGTGCTTGTGGGCTGCCAAAAAACAGTCTACAAAACTGTGCATTTTAGAAGGTGCATCAGGGTTTACTCAGCAATGGCAGCAGCATCACTCAAAGGTCGATGAGCTGATTCAGGAAACCTTCAGAGAAAGGGTTACCCTCCTGGGTTCAAAGTTTGTGTTTCTACTGGAATGTGCACTATCCAAATTGTCAAGATGTGATGAAGGAACGTTGTTCGCCTCAACCCTGCCGTCTCTACAAAAGCTGCTGGAACGTACGTTAGTGAATCTCAATCTGGAATGGAGCCAGCAGCTTCTACACCCCATTTGTATGGCAGGACCAGGACATAGAGGCAATAAAGGCAACTACAGAGACATGAGGGAGGAGCTGGCCAGAATTGACTGGGAGATGAGCCTGGCAGGAAAGACAGTGGAACAGCAATGGCAGGAGTTTCTGGAAGTAATTTGGGAGACACAGCAAAAATTCATCCCTAGGAAGAAGAAGCATACTAAAGGGAGGATGAGGCAACCATGGCTGACAAGGGAAGTCAGGGACAGCATAAAAGCTAAAGAGAAAGCACAGAATGCGGCGAAGAGCAGTGGGAAACCAGGGGATTGGGAAGTCTACAAAGACCAACAGAGGACAACTAAAAAAGAAATAAGGAGGGAGAAGATTAAATATGAGGGTAAACTAGCCAGTAATATAAAAGAAGATTGTAAGAGTTTTTTTTAGATATATAAAGGGTAAGAGAGAGGCAAAAGTGGACATTGGGCCTTTGGAAAATGACGCTGGAGAAGTAGTAGTGGGGAACAAAGAAATGGCGGAGGAACTGAATAGGTACTTTGCGTCAGTCTTCACAGTGGAAGACACGAGTAACATCCCCAAAGTTCAAGAGAGTCGGGGGGGGCAGAGGTGAGTATGGTGGCCATTACCAAGGAGAAGGTGCTAGGAAAACTGAAAGGTCTGAAGGTGGATAAATCACCTGGACCAGATGGATTACATCCCAGAGTTCTGAAGGAGATAGCTGAAGAGATAGTGGAGGCGTTAGTGGTGATCTTTCAGAAATCACTGGAGTCAGGGAGGGTCCCAGAGGACTGGAAAATCGCTAATGTAATCCCCCTGTTTAAGAAGGGAGTGAGGCAAAAGACAGGAAATTACAGGCCAATTAGCCTGACCTCGGTCGTTGGTAAGATTGTAGAGTCCATTATTAAGGATGGGATTTCAGAATACTTGGAAGTGCATGGTAAAATAGGGCAAAGTCAGCATGGTTTCATCAAGGGGAGGTCATGCCTGACAAATCTGTTAGAATTCTTTGAGGAGGTAACGCGTAGGTTAGACAAAGGAGAGCCAATGGATGTTATCTACTTGGACTTCCAGAAGGCCTTTGACAAGGTGCCGCACAGGAGGCTGCTCAGTAAGATAAGAGCCCATGGTGTTAGAGACAAGGTACTAGCATGGATAGAAGATTGGCTGTCTGGCAGGAGGCAGAGAGTGGGGATAAGGGGATCCTTCTCAGGATGGCAGCCGGTGACTAGTGGAGTTCCGCAGGGGTCAGTGTTGGGACCACAACTTTTCACTTTATACATTAATGGTCTAGGTGAAGGAACTGAGGGCATCCTGGCTAAGTTTGCAGATGATACAAAGATAGGTGGAGGGACAGGTAGTATTGAGGAGGCGGGGAGGCTGCAGAAGGATTTGGACAAGTTAGTAGAATGGGCAAAGAAGTGGCAGATGGAATACAACGTGGGGAAGTGTGAGGTCATGCACTTTGGTAGGAAGAATAGAGGCATAGACTATTTTCTAAATGGGGAGAGAATTCAGAAATCTGGAGTGCAAAGGGACTTGGGAGTCCTAGTCCAGGATTCTCTTAAGGTTAACTTGCAGGTTGAGTCGGTAGTTAGGAAGGCAAATGCAATGTTGGCGTTTATTTCGAGAGGACTAGAATATAAAAGCAGGGATGTGCTGCTGAGGCTTTATAAGGCTTTGGTCAGACCACATTTAGAATATGGTGAGCAATTTTGGGCCCCGTATCTCAGGAAGGATGTGCTGGCCCTGGAGAGGGTCCAGAGGAGGTTCACGAGAACGATCCCAGGAATGAAAGGCTTAACATATGAGGAAGGTTTGAGGACTCTGGGTCTCTACTCGATGGAGTTTAGAAGGATGAGGGGGGATCTGATTGAAACTTACAGAATACTGAAAGGCCTGGATAGAGTGGACATGGGGAAGATGTTTCCATCAGTTGGAGAGACCAGGACCTGAGGGCACAGCCTCAGAGTAAAGGGAAGACCTTTTAGAACAGAGATGAGGAGAAACGTCTTTAGCCAGAGAGTGGTGAATCTATGGAATTCATTGCCACAGAAGGCTGTGGAGACCAGGTCATTGAGTGTATTTAAGACCGAGATAGATAGGTTCTTGATTGGTAAGGGGGTCAAAGGTTACGGGGAGAAGGCGGGAGAATGGGGTTGAGAAACTTATCAGCCATGATTGAATGGCGGAGCAGACTCGATAGGCCGAATGGCCTAATTTCTGCTCCTATGTCTTATGGTCTTATCGTCCAGGACAAGGTCAATGCGGTGATGTATGCAGAAATCTGTTTGATATAAGAATCTACCCTCGCAAGGCATGCTGAGGAAGATCACAAGGAATATTTTCTGAGGAGGGATAAGTTGCATTTGGAGATCCGGTGCCCTGCTTGGTGTTAAATGTTGACCTCGGTTTCCACACTGACCCACTTCTGTTATAGGGGTGGGGCTGCTCTCCAGTGACCTGCTCCCAGAACTGAGACTGTGTTTCATGAGTTAATGTTCTGGGTTTTGTATTTTGTCCTGGTTGCTCTCTGCAGATAGTGAGCAGCCAGAAGCAAACTCGTGTGTAGCTCTCCTCACAAGGCCCCACAACAAAATCAGTACAGACACGTTAAAGGGGGAGGAATGTACTAATTATCGTTTTGATGAATGTAGGACTGTAGCTTGAAGAATAATTCTGTGTTGTAAGAGCACATGATCTGCGTGAACCATTCAGTTTGTAGCGCATGGAGCCTCGAAGGGAGAGGGCTCATCTACAGTGCTTGATGCACACATCCACGCATGGAAATAAATTTCAATGCTTCGACTGAAAAAAGCTGCCTGGAAAATCAACTCTGTGACAGGCTCCAAACCATAAGTACAGAGGACAGGCTGTTTCAGCTGTCTCATAATCTGCGGAGGTCTCCTCAGAGACCATGATTTAAACCTCATGGGCTTTGCCTGTTAACACACTTTGCCCTCGCCCCGTCCAGCTTTCTTCTGGCTACTCCGTTTGTTTTGTGATTTTCCTACATGCAGTGAATTATTATTCGACGCCCCTCCCCTCACATTTTTGGGATTGTTTTAACAAATTTAAACAGCACCGCCCTTGTGACTGTTTTTGGGAGCCTGTCCCTCCCTAGTGGCACATTCAGTGGATACAGGGAGAGGCTGTTGAAAATGGAATTCTCTTACACACGTCCATTGCTGCCTCTTTTTGGGTTTTTTTTCACCCCCTCTCTGCTACTCTCTTTTAATATCTATCTTTCCCTTTCTCCCTCCTCACTCTCTCTTTCTGCTTTTCTTTCTGATCATTCTCTTTCCTTAGCCTGGGTTTATCTCGTCAGTCTATTCCATTACAAGTGTAATTTTGCAAAAACCAGTTTCTGTTTCCAGTTCAACTCTTAACTCTTCCAATTCAGGTTCCTTGATTGCAGGCCACTAGTATTTTTTTTTAATTTCCCTTACGAATTCAAAATGAGGTTCCTTTCAATTTGGCTCCTTTGCAGGCATTTGTAGGCTTACAGCTGTTTAGATAATGACATACCTCAGCCCTGAATATCCAAACTCCTTTATGAGATACTCAGCCTTTCCCTTTGAAAGCAAATTTTCATCATATCACCAGTCCGATTGAAACCGACCTATTCTAACAATAAAACCCCTTCCATTGTCCCAATTTTATTAGTAACATAAACAGCTTGCTTGGTGTCTCCTAGCTAGGTGCAAGATTTCACCCCTAATCTTTGAATAGTTTACTCAACAAAATGCAAATATACACTTTTCCTTACTGTTTAGATCACAAAACTCCTGTACATCAAAGCACCCAGACTTGCTGGTTTTAACCCAATTAAAGCACACACACTCACAACCACAGACGCAGACCAGACTACAAGCCCGATTTAAAATAATTTTCCATAACATGATATACATCTTCATGACAAGTCCAAGAGCTACAAAGTTACGTTGACCTTGTATCAGACATTGGTTTAGCTCAGGTGAAGAACTGCCTCTATTTCTGGGGTCAACACTTCAGGAGCATGTGAAGAGAATGAGAAAAAGATTCATGAGAATGGGTCCAGGAATGCCCATCTTCAGTTAGGAAGACCGATTGAAGAGTTTAGAAATATTCTTCCTAGGAGAAATGAAGGCTCAGTGCAGAATGGACAAATGTATTGAATATTATGAGGGGGTCTCTACAGATTAAGCAGTGAGAAACTGAAAAGGGATAATGGGGAACTGATTTGAAGCAATTAGCAAAAATGCAAAATTGAGATGAAGTGCTTGGTAGCCAAGGGGCTGGACATGGGAGAATAAGGCTAATTCCATGACGATTCCTGTAAATTATGACATTGTAGGTTATCCTTCATGTCCTGCAGGGAGCACTCTGACTCTCCTTCTGCTACATTTGCATCCACTCCTCCACTGGTCACCTCTTGCCCGATGGTGCGCTGCCCTTTGCCATGTAACTAGTGGGAGTTTGTGGATAAATATTCCATTCATGGACTGGAAAACCTGGGAGCCGCCTCTGGGCCATTCTTAGTTATTGCTTTTTCTTCATGAGTCGAATAATTGATGTAAGCGGATATTTCATCGTCTTCTTGACCTGCTCCCTGAACTTGGACTGAGTCACCCCATAAATAAATGTGTTTGTGCAGCAACTTAAACTCGCCAGCATAAAACCGACTTGTCTTACTACATAGTGAAGATTGTTGTGAGCTGCTCCTGTAATGTTGGAATATAAAAATTCTACAACGTTGACTAACCACAGGAGTATGAAGCTGCCGGAGATGGTAAAGAGTAATATTATAGACTTCCTTCTGCCCTCCATCTCTGGGTCACTCTGGCTCTCTCCCTTGCTCTGACACCTGAGTCTCTTACGGACTTGACTGGCCACTAAAATGTGGCTGACAGTCAGAGCGTTGAACAACAGAATTGAAAAGAACGGGAGGAATGGGTTGAAAATCGTATGAAACCATTTAAATCCCATCCATCCGATGTCAGTAAAATAGCTTGGGTTTGTAATACAGCCCCATGGGACACTGTCAATTATCACTCCAGGTTCCTGTGTAAAGTAAAAAGGCATGTTAATCAAACATGACAGAATGTCAGTTGTTGCTAGAACCACAACAGCAGTTTTCCCGGTGCAATATTTAGCTCTCAGCTTTTGGCAACAAATGGCCACAAATTGATCAAAGGGGAAAGTGACGGTGAGCCAGACAGAACAGCTTTTTGCAGTAGTTCGCAGGACAGCGTTAAAACTACACACAGGGGTGATGTCCAGGAAAGACACTGGGAAATAATGATATTTGATCTGATATAGAATGACCTCAGTTATAATGACCAGTAGGTCTGCTGTTGCCATAGCCATTAGGTATCGAGTGGTGCTGCTGGAGAGGCCACACTTTCCCCGGGACAGGATCACCATTGCCAGGAAATTAGCTGTAAGTTGGAGAAGGGGGAAAAAAGGCACAATATTACTGAAGACACGTTTCCCTGTCTGGCCCAGAGAGCAAGGGCACGATTTTTAAACCCCTCGGACAGCACCACCTCCATCCCTGGTTTAGACACTCCCCACAGGATCAGAACACACTGGACAACATTCTCGTCGGGTATTGGACACTACCTGGCTGTGGATAGTCCAGGATCAGAACACATTCCCCCTCTGCCCTGGGACATTGAGAAGCTCTGAGATCCACATGTGCACACCTCTGATATATACCCCACTCTGAGACAAGTTCCACCATTGAGCCGATCAGAGGCTGTCCAAAAAACTGCCTCTCAGCTGAAAGGGAATGGGTGTCCACCAGGCAGAGCCAATCATTAGGCAGGCACTGCAGCTGTCCCCTTCCTCCATCCCCCTGTGAAACAGATTTTCCATTTCGGAAACAGCTGGAGAAGATGGTTTCTCACGGGAATGCACCAAGAGCCAAGTCCATGGAATTAATCACGGCTCAGCTGAACAGGGCGGGGAGATGAAAGATCGGGAGAAACCCGCTGGAGTTTTTGAGCACATAAATAGCAGAATTGATGAAAGATAACCAGTAGATGTGGTGTATTTGGATTTTCACACAGCTTTTGATAAAGACCCACATAAGAGGATAATGTGCAAAGTTAAAGCACATGGGATGGGGGTAACAAATTGACATGGATTGAGAATTTGCTAGCAGACAGGGAGCAGAGAGTAGGAATAAATGGGTTTTTTTCTGAGTGACAGGCAGTGTCTCGTGGGGTACCGCAGGAATCAATGTTCAGTCCGCAGCTATTCACAATATATATTATTTGGGTGAGGGAGCCAAATGTGACCATTCCAAGTTCGCTTATATCACCAAACTAGGTGGGAACGTGAGCAGTGAGGAGGATTTTAAGTGGATGCAAGGCGATTTAGACAAGTTGAGTGAGCAGGCAAATACATGGCAGATGCTGTATAATGTGGATAACAAAGAATCCGCTATGATTTTGCCTCTTCCTGCTACAAGAATAATTCTCAACTGATGCGGCTGGAACATAAAACTCCAGTCAAACAGTCTCAGATTTTTGGTATGAAACATTAATAAAAAGGGCGAGAGGATTATTCGTTGGTATAAATAATAGACTCTGCAGAGTTGTGAGATATATAGATTTCAAAATGTTGTAGAGCCAACATCAAAGTCAATGTCTTTATTCCCACAGTTGGAAACATTTGCTAGTGAGGGTTCAGCCTCCAAGAATAGTAACGAGCTGGCCCATTGTTCCCCATCTCATATCCCTGTCATAAAACTGCACCGACACCCACGAAACTTGCATCAACTGGCGATTTCAATGCCTTCCCCGAATTCAGCTCTGCTAAAACTCTTGCAGTGCTCAGTCCAGCTTCCAGGCTGTCAAAGGCTTTTTGACAACCCTTTGTCTACACAAGCTTCTGTACTCTCTTTAACAAGCTGTCCTGGAGATCCACTACAGTGCGGAGAACTAGAACTAACTTCTGTTAGAATCCATCAACGTGTTTCGACTGCAAAATCTCTCCATCTGTCTGAGCAACTGGTAAACAACATTCTAATCATTTCCCCTTGACATTCAATGGCATTAACATCACTGAATCCCCCTCTATCAAAATCCTGGGGGTTACCATTGACCAGAAACTGAACTGGGACCAGACATATAAATACTGTGGCTACAAGAGCAGGTCAGAGGCTGGGAATCCTGCACAGAGTAACTCACCTCCTGACTCACCTGAGCCTGTCCACCATCTACAAGGCGCAAGTCAGGAGTGTGATGGAATACGCCCCACTTTCCTGGATGAGTGCAGCTCCCAGAACAGTCAAGAAACTCAACACCATCCAGGACAAAGCAGCCCCGCTTGATTGGCACCACATCCACAAACATTCACTCCCTCCACCACAGACGCAAAGTGACAGCACTGTGTGTACCATCTACAAGATGCACTGCAAGAACTCACACAAGGCTCCTTCAAGAGCACCTTCCAAACCCACAACCACTACCATATAGAAGGACAAGGGCAGCAGACACATGGGAACACCACCACCTGGAAGTTCCCCTCCAAGTCTCTCACCATTCTGACGTGGAAATACTTCTGCTTTCCTTCACTGTCACTGGGTCAAATTCCTGGAACTCCCTCCCTAACAGCGCTGTGGGTGTACCTACACCACACGGACAAAATCCTGGAACTTCCTCCCTAATAGCGCTGTGGGTGTACCTACACCACACGGACAAAATCCTGGAACTCCCTCCCTAACAGCACTGTGGGTGTACCTACACCACATGGACAAAATCCTGGAACTCCCACCCTAACAGCGCTGTGGGTGTACCTACACCACAGGGACAAAATCCTGGAACTCCCTCCCTAGCAGCACTGTGGGTGTACCTACACCACACGGACAAAATCCTGGAACTCCCTCCCTAACAGCACTGTGGGTGTACCTACAACACAGAGACAAAATCCTGGAACTCCCTCCCTAACAGCGCCATGGGTGTACCTACACCACACAGACAAAATCCTGGAACTCCCTCCCTAACAGCACTGTGGGTGTACCTACACCACACGGACAAAATCCTGGAACTCCCTCCCTAACAGCGCTGTGGGTGTACCTACACCACACGGACAAAATCCTGGAACTCCCTCCCTAACAGCACTGTGGGTGTACCTACACCACACGGACAAAATCCTGGAACTCCCTCCCTAACAGCACTGTGGGTGTACCTACACCACACGGACAAAATCCTGGAACTCCCTCCCTAACAGCACTGTGGGTGTACCTACACCACACGGACTGCAGCGGCTCAAGAAGGCAGCTCAGCCCCACCTTCCCAAGGGGCAATGCGGAAGGCTGATAGACGATGGACCCACCAGCGCTGTTCACATCCCATGAATCAATGAAAAAAACACTGACTCTCACTAATACCTTCCTTCAGAGAGTTCATCCTCACTGAGGTTCGATTAAACAGGAGGTGATATTCCACTGAATGCAATAACTTGTTTATTCAGAAAGCCTGTGGGTTGTAAACAGAGGTTTACTGATGGTTCAGGAAATTGAATCCAACTGCCGAGATAATTCAAGACATTTGACTTAAGGCAACGCGGCCATGGACCGGCTGTGTACATAAAGCTGAGCTACTCGATCAGCAGGTAAGATGAGCTGTCACTGACTGGAACCACAGAGCGGCTCCCACACACACTGACACAACTGCAAAGGTCCCAGTCACTTACCTGGGACACCAACGACAGCGAGACTCACATAGAAGGTTTTATCGAAAACTGCAAATGCTGCAAGCATTTTAACTTGGAGGTGATCTGTCCCTGACAACCTCTGCACCAAACTCTGCAGTGACACCTTCACAAAGCCCCTACTTATACCTTGTGGGATGAACCCTCGGAGGTAGTGGGATTGCAACACCCGACCACTTTGCTTGCTGAATACCTGAAATAAACATGTTACTGCCCCGAGTTCATTCCGTGTAGCAATTCAACAGGTTTATTTCTGAGGTTCTGCCATTAAAATCAGAACACAATCCTGAGTTTATCAGCCCTGTTCCACTGCCCTCGTGGACTGGGCCCCTCTCTTGAAGTGTGGACATTTCAGCTGAGTGATTAAATTATTAAAGTTGGCAATTTGTGGATAGTTGTTGCTGAAGTTAAATAATCAAGTATCTGAAATCTTCCAAGAGCGCACATTGATCCGGAAACACAGAGACGCATGAAATCAACGCACCACTTCAAACCAATCCTGACCCTCCAGCTGATGGAGACCTTCCAAACAATGTGGACCTTCCGACAGATCCAATCCCTCCAACCAGTGAGGACTGCGGCAGCATGGATTTGCGGGAGGAGATATTTGCCGGGGGTCGGGGGGGAGAATTTGCCGGGGGGGGTGAATTTGTGGGGGAGGGGAATTTCCAGGGGGATATTGCGGTGTGGGGATTTGGGATATTTGCGGAGGTGGGGGGGGGGATATTTGCGGACGGGGGGAGGAATTTGCCGGGGGGGTGATGGAATTTGCAGGGGGAGGGTGTATTTGCGGGGGAGGGGAATTTCCAGGGGGGGTATTGCGGAGGGGGGATTTGGGGAGGGGGTGAAATATGTGGGGGGGGGAGATTGCGGAAGGGGGAATTTGCAGGAGGGTTTAGTTGTGGGGGGGTATTTGCAGGAGGGGGTATTTGCAGAGGGGGATATTTGCAGGAGGGGTATTTGCGGAGGGGGGGAGGAATTTGCAGGAGGGGGTATTTGCGGGTGAGGGGGTATTTGCGGGGGGAGGAATTTGCGGAGGGGGTATTTGTGGGGGGGTTATTTGCGGGGGGGAGGAATTTGCAGGAGGGGGTATTTGCGGGGGGGAGGAATTTGCAGGAGGGGGTATTTGCAGGAGGGGGTATTTGCAGGAGGGGGTATTTGCAGGAGGGGGTATTTGTGGAGGGGGTATTTGCGGAAGGGGGAATTTGCAGGAGGGGTATTTGCGGAGGGGGGAGGAATTTGCAGGAAGGGGTATTTGCGGGGGGGTATTTGCGGAGGGGGGAGGAATTTGCAGGAGGGGGTATTTGCAGGAGGGGGTATTTGTGGAGGGGGTATTTGCGGAGGGGGGAGGAATTTGCAGGAAGGGGTATTTGCGGAGGGGGGGGAGGAATTTGCAGGAGGGGGTATTTGCGGAGGGGGGGGAGGAATTTGCAGGAGGGGGTATTTGAGGGTGAGGGGGTATTTGCAGGGGGTGTGAAGCTCCGACCAACACTGGCTACCCTGACATGTCCTGGTCCAGGCCGCTTCCAAACCGGCCTATAGATGCTCTGTTCCACTCTGCTGGAGGAGGGAGGGTTACAAGTGACACATGTGAGACCTTTGGTGCCGCAAGGCCCAGCGATACCCTGTTTACCCTGGAATTGAGAGGCGCCTCTCTCTCTCACGCCGCTCTCTACGTCTGCGCTTGTAGTTATCGCACAGCCAGTGAGAAAGCGGATCCGCAGCCACAAGACAAACCCCGCATCGGGTGTGAGAACAGCCGAGGCTCTTTTCCCGCTACCAGGGAACTGCAGTAGGGGGTTGGTGGCCAGGGCACATTCTCCCTGCGCTCTGAACAGCAACTCCACCTTATCCAGTCGCTCCACAGGATGTTCCAGAGCCCTCTGCACCTGGACAGTAATATCCCTCTGTTATTTGTCCGGGGGGCGTGGGCTGTTCCAGCTTTTACTGCACCTGCAGTTGCAGGCAGAGCATTTAACAATCAACTTGATGTCGACCAGGCCAGGAATACAGGTTTCGTTCTCGGAAGGGACATTAGGGAACCGCATGGTTCCTTGTGACAATCAACAATGTTCTCAAGGTCAGACTTTCAATACCAGATATTTACTGAATTCAAATTCCACCCTCTGCCAGGGGTTGGGTTCGAACCCAGGTCCCCAGAGCATTGCTCAATCCACTGCAATACTCCCAAGCGGCCTGCCCCCCTCCCTGAACCCATGTTGGGTGTAGCCAGCAGGAGCTTCAGTGTTCAGTTCACACCAGAGGTTGTCAGCTCATCATCCATGTGCAGTGACTGTTCCCACCAGCACTTGCCAGCTCTAATGATAAGCACAACTGGACTACGTTTCTTTTTGTGCAGCTGACGTGTCTGCATTTTCCATCACCCCCCATTGGTTGGAAAGGACAGCGGCAGCACAGGTTAAACAGGGAGCAATAGGCAACCTTGGCCGCATGGAGTCAGTGTTAGATTGGTGGGTGGCACTCTCCATGTTGAGGGCATTTAAACCCCACTCCACGGGCACTGAGACTGACGCTGAAGTCCCAGTTATTATGACACAGCCGACGGTTCAGGCTGATTTGTTCGAATCCCAGAGAGAAACTTGACACAACTGTCATAACCCAGTTTTGCAATCTGTAATTTCGAGATGCAGACTTTGAATACAACAGGAATAAGACCACCGAGTCTCATGGCTTTTATATAAACCTAAATTCAATATTTAGTAATTGAACATCAAATTCAGCACATACACATGGCTCCAAATTACTACTGCAATCGCTCTTTAACAAAGCCCAGGTTGATCATCACCAGGTAAATCTCCAGCAAGGTGACTATCGCCCATACACTTTAAATAGACAGACACTAGGCAAAGCACATTCGGCCTGACAAATTACAAATGAGGTCCCTTTGCAAGTTTGTTGAAGGCCTGCAGGCTGGTTAGGTCTTACATGCCTCTATCTTACACACACAATCTCCTTTCTTTCTATATATAACTTTCCCTTTGAATGTAAATTTTCCATTGTATCATTGGGAGATTTGAACTTCATCTCTTCTAACAAAAAAAAATCCCCTTTTATTGCACCAATTTTATTAATAAGCTGAAAACGTAAACTCGTTCCTTGGCTCCATCTAGCTACGCGCAAGGTTTTACCTGCAGTCTTGAACGGTTTATTCAACAATTGCAAATCAACACTTTACCTTCCAATTCTCCTTGCTGTTCACCCAAGTATCAGCTCAGAGCGTCAGAGCACCCAGGATAGCTGGCTATAATGAGATTACGACACACACATCGACCCCACTAACCTCTGTTGAAAATAATATAATCTCCCACCACATTATAAACATTAACCATGATATCATTGCTCAGTGTTGCACTGTGGGAGGGGCAGTTCTGAAGCTGTGCAGCATTGTCTTCGATGCCACCTTCAAAAGGCTGCCCTCAGGCGACATTAACACAGGAATCCATCAAACAAATCACTGCAGGTTCTTTGTTAAAGATCGAATCTCCAGGGATGCCCAAAGAGGCTGACAACATAAATGTTGAAGTGTCGTCCTGGTTGCGACAGAGGAGATTCAGCAGCCAGTGTGGGCACAGAAAAACTCACCAGACCCCAATAAGACAGGTGATTCAGAGATGGCCTTCGAGCTGTACATCTTGTCCCAGGGGTCCGGCTGGAACTTTCCTGCTCTTCTACCAGTCGTGTCCAAAAGGACCCTTTGTGTCCACCAGAGAGAGACCCCGTTTCCATCTCTTCCAATGGGTGTCGCCATTGACAGTGCAGCATTCCCACGGTACTGTTGGAGCTGTCACATCCTGCATGTGCTCAGCTCTCTATTGTGTGAACAGGACCCACAGTCTCCTGATGCAAAGCCGACGCTACTCTGACCTGAAACACGACTGGTGTGGCACATCTGAGCTGGACCCTCCGAATATCCGGCGACCCTGCGGGCGGGTCAGGGCGCGGACACCCCGTTTACAAGGGAGGAAACCTGTGTGTCAAGTGTCAGGTTTAATCCCGTCGCTGGCTTCAATGGCCAAGTCAGAACAATGCACCGGCCGTGATTAGGTAACAAGACTGGCTGAAATCTCCCTCACAGGACCAAACAACCAGATTATGCTGGACCCACATAAAACATTAACGTATCCTTCATGTTTTCACCAGCTAGTTAGTTGGAGCAGCAAACGTGTTGGAATCAATGGTCAAAGAGAGGAGAGAGGAATGTGAACAGCAGATACTCGTTTCGCGAAGTTATCCATGGTTTCTTGCTGGTGCTTTAGATGTAACAATGGCCAGAGATTAGTTCATCCTCATAGGGTCATGTCGCCTTACACTGGCATTGGCCACACTTCAAAACACATTCACTGGGATGATTCCTGGGATGAAGGGGTTGACCTATCAATAATGGCCAAGCAGCTGAGGTCTGTATTAGTGTTGAGAAGAATGAGGGGGGATCTTACTCTGAGGGGTGGGGCTGACAGGGTAGGCATGGAGGAGATGTTTCCACCCGTGGGGGGGATCCCGAACTATGGGATATAGTTCCAGAAGAAGTGGATTTTCATGTGAAACTGAGACCTGAAGGAATCCCTTCCCACATGGGGCGGTGAATGTCTGGAATTCTGGACCTCAGGGAGTTGTGGAGTCCAGATCACTGAAAGTATTTCAAGGGGAGGTCGATAGCGTTTTGAAATGTTCGGGGTGGGAGGGCTATAAGGATCTGACACAAAAGAGGAGTTGAGACCAGGGGCAAGTCAGCCAGGATCTTACTGAATGGGAGAGCAGGCCCGAGGGGCCGAATGGCTGACCCCTGCTCCAATTCTTATCCCTCGTTTTGAACCAATGATCCAAAATCTCTGCCCCCCTATTTACCACCTGCTGCAGTGAAAATGGTTCCTCATGAATCACTCTAACCTTCTGTAGTTATCTACATGGTGTGTGTTGGTGACCGTTTCTGTTGTAAGATGATCAAACTCAGCTTCTCCATTCTCTCCTGATGTCTCTAAACCCTGGTATCAATCTTCTAAACCTTTCCCTAACTTTCACAACACGAAGGCGGCCCGAGACCCATAAGCAAATGGGAGATAATTCCCCGCCCAAGATCTACATGTCTCAGTAAATATTCACACCGGGACAAGTCCAGACGCCTTTCTGGCTTTGTTCGCCTCTGGAACATCTGCTTCCCGACAGAGGCTTCAGAAGCTGCTGGAACCCGTTTACCTGCAAACCCAGGCGTCACTGTGATGGGTGTGAAACACAGACCGTGAACACGGTGAATATTTTAACCTTTGAATCCTCCTTTAGCAACGGAGAGGGGTTCGCAGAGCGGTTATGTTACTGAGCCCCCAACCCAGCGCCCTGGGGATGTGGGATCATTTCCCACTGACCTGGAACAGGATTTAAATTCGTTGAAAGAGATGCAAGTTCGCAGTGGGAATCCACAATCGGCCACCATTGCCGTGAAACTGTCCGATTCTCTTACAAACACACCCGGTTTACCGATCTGCTGGAGGGAAGGGCGCCTGACGGTCTTGGCCCAGCGGGATTTACTGTTAATCTGTTTGGGGAATAACCCAGCAGGACATTCTGGTGTATTCAGCAACAGCGCTTCACCAGTCAGTTAGTTATGGGAGCGCATCGAACACTAGAGCAATGGGGGTGAGTTAGCTGCATCTGGGTTTAACGGCGCCTGTAATATAGGGCAGAGCTGCTGGGGTAGCTCTCCCTGTACATTGCTCACCAGGAAGTGATGTGCTCCCTGGGTCTACACCCTCTGTCTCAATAAAAATCACAAAAAAGGTCTCATTGAAATATGGAGGGTGTTATTAAATCCACCCCCCTCACCCTGGGCTGCCTCATTCTGCAACACAGCCCCTCCCAGTGATAGTCTGGAGCCGAGCCTTCGCTGCCAAGTCATGTTGGCATCATTCTGAGAAGCGGATGCTGCGTATTTAATCCGGTAGAACAGACGCACTGGGTAAAAATACGGCACAACCACCCCCCACCCCCCCTCCAACCCCCCAATGCGAGTGGTCAGTATATGGAATGAATAGCCCCAAAAAGAGTGGCGGAGAGGTCAACTATTTGCAGGGGATATAAGGAGGGGGAGAGGAATTAGCTGGGCATCACTTGAAAATAGCAACAACAGTCCTGCCTAATAAAGACACCAGTGGAAAGTTTAAAATTGGGTGCAACGTTCTGGCGTATCTTATCACATCCCATTCACACATTTTGGTGTGGTTATTAACTTATCCTCAAACGCACAAACACTCACACTCACACACACACACACTCACTCACACACACTCACTCACGCTCACACACACTCACTCACACACACACACTCTCTCTCACACACACTCACTCACACAGACAATCACACACACACACACACTCACACACTCACTCACACTCACACAAACAATCACACACACACACTCACACACTCACACACACACACACACAATCACATACACACACAATCACATACACACACACACACACTCACACTCACACACACTCACTCATGCTCACACACACACACACACACTCACTCACACTCACACACACAATCACACACACACAATCTCACACACTCACACTCACACACACAATTACACACACACACACAATCACACACACACACACAATCACACACACACACTTGCACACACACACTCACACATTCACACACACAGACAATCACACACACACACATACACACACATACACACACTCTCTCACACACACTCACTCACGCTCACACACAATCACACACAGACTCACACTCACACACACAATCACACATACGCACACACAATCACACACACAGACACACACAGACAATCACACACACACACTTGCACACACACACTCACATT
>JANJGN010004065.1:32500-37071 GCA_026770705.1 Isurus oxyrinchus
CACATTTTGGAAAGGGTGTGAAGGCTTTGGAAAGAGTTTACGGGAATGACTCCAGCGGTGAGAAACTTCGGTCATGAAGACAGAGTCGAGAAGTTGGGAATCACTTCCTTGGGAAAAAGAAGGCTGAGAGGAGATTCGGAAACATCAAGCGCCCGCTCAGGGTGATCATGGGAAAAAACAACAGCTCCCGTCGGTGGAACGTCGAGAAGCAGAGGGCGCAGAATGAAGGTTATTCATAAAAGAAGCAGCGTGGGTAGGCGGACACAGGGTGAGAGGTTCAGCTCTGGAAGGCACTGCCTGAGGGTGTGGTGGAGGAGGGTCCAGTAAAGGCATTCCAAAGGGAAGTAGGTGATTATTTGAACAGAAACCACTCTCAGGCTTCCAGGGAGAAGGCAGGACAATGGGCACTGGGGGAAATGCTCATTCAGACAGCTAGGGCAGACTCATGGGCCCAGTACAAAAACAGAATGACCTGGAAAAACTCAGCAGGTCTGGCAGCATCGGCGGAGAAGAAAAGAGTTGACGTTTCGAGTCCTCATGACCCTTCGACAGAACTTGATTTCGAGTCCAGGAAAGAGTTGAAATATAAGCTGGTTTACGGTGTGTAGGGGGGGGGGTGCAGAGAGAGAGAGAGAGACAGAGGTGCTTGTGTAGACAAACAAGCAGTGATAGAAGCAGATCATCAAAAGGTGTCAGTGACAATGGGACAATAGAACACATAGGTGTTAAAGTTAAAGTTGGTGATATTATCTAAACGAATGTGCTAATTAAGAATGGATGGTAGGGCACTCAAGGTACAGCTCTAGTGGGGGTGGGGGGGGCATAAAAGATTTTAAAATATTTAAAAATAATGGAAATAGGTGGGAAAAGAAAAATCTATAAAATTTATAGGGAAAAAAAAGGGGAAAAAAAGGGGGAAACAGAAAGGGGGTGGGGAAGGGGGAGGGAGCTCACGACCTAAAGTTGTTGAATTCAATATTCAGTCTGGAAGGCTGTAAGGTGCCTAGTCGGAAGATGAGGTGTTGTTCCTCCAGTTTGCGTTGGGCTTCACTGGAACAATGCAGCAAGCCAAGGACAGACATGTGGGCAAGAGAGCAGGGTGGAGTGTTAAAATGGCAAGCGACAGGGAGGTTTGGGTCATTCTTGCGGACAGACCGCAGGTGTTCTGCAAAGCGGTCGCCCAGTTTACGTTTGGTCTCTCCAATGTAGAGGAGACCACATTGGGAGCAACGAATGCAGTAGACTAAGTTGGGGGAAATGCAAGTGAAATGCTGCTTCACTTGAAAGGAGTGTTTGGGCCCTTGGACGGTGAGGAGAGAGGAAGTGAAGGGGCAGGTGTTACATCTTTTGCGTGGGCATGGGGTGGTGCCATAGGAGGGGGTTGAGGAGTAGGGGGTGATGGAGGAGTGGACCAGGGTGTCCCGGAGGGAACGATCCCTACGGAATGCCGATAAGGGGGGTGAAGGGAAGATGTGTTTGGTGGTGGCATCATGCTGGAGTTGGCGGAAATGGCGGAGGATGATCCTTTGAATGCGGAGGCTGGTGGGGTGATAAGTGAGGACAAGGGGGACCCTATCATGTTTCTGGGAGGGAGGAGAAGGCGTGAGGGCGGATGCGCGGGAGATGGGCCGGACACGGTTGAGGGCCCTGTCAACGACCGTGGGTGGAAAACCTCGGTTAAGGAAGAAGGAGGACATGTCAGAGGAACCGTTTTTGAAGGTAGCATCATCGGAACAGATGCGACGAAGGCGAAGGAACTGGGAGAATGGGATGGAGTCCTTACAGGAAGTGGGGTGTGAGGAGCTGTAGTCGAGGTAGCTGTGGGAGTCGGTGGGTTTGTAATGGATATTGGTGGACAGTCTATCACCAGAGATTGAGACAGAGAGGTCAAGGAAGGGAAGGGAAGTGTCAGAGATGGACCAGTGGCCTCCTTCTGCTCTGTAAGGGTAGCTGACTCTGTGATTATCTTACAATCTGAAGTGAAGTCTCCAGACTCTCAGTCTCAGATCCTCCATTAACATAAACACCCTGCTCATTCTCCCCTGAACCTGCTTTTGTGCTTCAAATGCACTAGTGGAAAATACAATGCGTGTGGTTTCCTTGCAGGTGAAGTCTGATGGTTTGCTGTTAATCCCACACATCCGGCTGCTTTTTTTTTCCCCCCCTCCTCGTTACCTCCCTTGACCTACTTAAACATTGTCAGCCGTACTCTAATAACCACACACCGCGGCTGTGAGTTTTCTGTCCCTGCAGCTGTGTACAATTCGCAAAGGTTTCTGTTTTCCACACATCAGCGAGGCTCACGGAGCCTTGCGTTGAGTAATGGAATTGTCAGGTTAGATAGCGGCAGTGTGACTAGTTAGATTACTCGCACAGAGAGCCTGGGTGGACAGAACGGGCCGAATGGCCTCCTGCTGTGCTGTGAAGGGTCCATGGCTCTCTGATTGGGAGATAACACTTCCTCTGCTTGGGGAGTTTAACACACATCTCGGATTAATCGACCCTGAAACAGATGTAATATTCAATGTGTGTCCATTCCTGCCTTCATATTCCAAAAAGGTATAAAATAAAGACTAAGACCTGATCCAACTGAGGTGCTTAAATTGATTAAACCAGGTGGTAGCCTGGGTATAGAGAAATCTGACCATAGTTGTCTGTATTGTTTCCCCGTGCTTTGTCACACTGTCTGTATTTGTCTTATTAACCGTCTGGAAGTCTATTTCTCTGTCTCTCTGCCTATCTGTGTCTCTGTCAATCGACTGATACACCTACCTCTCTTTCTAGCGATCAGTTGATCCCTGTCTTTATATACATGTATCTATCTTTCTGTCTGTCTGTCTGTCTATCTATCTGTCTGTCTGTCTATCTCTCTATCCATCTATCTGCCTGTCTGTCTATCTATATAGCTATCTGTCTATCCATCTATCTATCTATCTGCCTGTCTGTCTATCTATATATCTATCTGTCTATCCATCTATCTATCTATCTCTCTCTGTCTGTCTGCCTATATATCTATCTATCACCCTAACCACCTGTCTATCCATTTATCTGTCTATCCATCTGTATGTCTATCTATCTATTTGTCTGTGTGTCTGCCTATCTATCTATCTATTTATCTGTCTATCTATCTATCTATGTCTGTATGTCAGATTTGATAGACAACAGGGATCAGCATTTGATGATATGTGTTCGCCTTGAACAGAGAGACTGTGTGAAGGTCTAGTTCTGTCGAAGGGTCACGAGGACTCGAAACGTCAACTCTTTTCTTCTCCACCGACACTGCCAGACCTGCTGAGTTTTTCCAGGTAATTCTGTTTTTGTTTTGGATTTCCAGCATCCGCAGTTTTTTTGTTTTTATATTAGAATGTTGAAGGAATGAGTGGGAGCTGCGAATGAGATGAGTTTGTTTCAAGGAAAGAGTGTGGGGAGGTTGAAAAGCAATACCATGGCAGAAATAAGTTTCAGGAAAAGACAGCACGAGAAAGAGGAAATAAAAAAGAGAGGGAGAGAGGAAAAAGGGTTAAGGACTGAAATAAAGGCAAAGAGAGAGAGAGAGAGAGAAAGGGGGTATGTAAGTGCTGAAGGGGGAGAGACAGAGAGAGAGAGAGAGAGAGAAAGGGGGTATGTAAGTGCTGAAGGGGGAGAGAGAGAGAGAGAGAGAGAGAAAGGGGGTATGTAAGTGCTGAAGGGGGAGAGAGAGAGAGAGAGAGAGAGAAAGGGGGTATGTAAGTGCTGAAGGGGGAGAGAGAGAGAGAGAGAGAGAGAGAGAGAGAAAGGGGGTATGTAAGTGCTGAAGGGGGAGAGAGAGAGAGAGAGAGAGAGAGAGAGAGAAAGGGGGTATGTAAGTGCTGAAGGGGGAGAGAGAGAGAGAGAGAGAGAGAGAGAGAGAGAGAGAGAAAGGGGGTATGTAAGTGCTGAAGGGGGAGAGAGAGAGAGAGAGAGAGAAAGGGGGTATGTAAGTGCTGAAGGGGGAGAGAGAGAGAGAGAGAGAGAGAAAGGGGGTATGTAAGTGCTGAAGGGGGAGAGAGAGAGAGAGAGAGAGAGAGAAAGGGGGTATGTAAGTGCTGAAGGGGGAGAGAGAGAGAGAGAGAGAGAGAGAAAGGGGGTATGTAAGTGCTGAAGGGGGGGAGAGAGAGAGAGAGAGAGAGAGAGAGAGAAAGGGGGTATGTAAGTGCTGAAGGGGGAGAGACAGAGAGAGAGAGAGAGAGAGAGAGAGAAAGGGGGTATGTAAGTGCTGAAGGGGGAGAGAGAGAGAGAGAGAGAGAGAGAGAGAGAGAGAGAGAAAGGGGGTATGTAAGTGCTGAAGGGGGAGAGACAGAGAGAGAGAGAGAGAGAGAAAGGGGGTATGTAAGTGCTGAAGGGGGAGAGAGAGAGAGAGAGATAGAGAGAGAGAAAGGGGGTATGTAAGTGCTGAAGGGGGAGAGAGAGAGAGAGAGAGAGAGAGAGAGAGAGAAAGGGGGTATGTAAGTGCTGAAGGGGGAGAGAGAGAGAGAGAGAGAGAGAGAGAGAGAGAGAGAGAAAGGGGGTATGTAAGTGCTGAAGGGGGAGAGACAGAGAGAGAGAGAGAGAGA
>JANJGN010004066.1:0-37060 GCA_026770705.1 Isurus oxyrinchus
GTTAGGGAGGGAGTTCCAGGATTTCGTCTCTGTGGTGTAGGTACACCCACTGTGCTGTTAGGGAGGGAGTTCCAGGATTTTGTCCCGTGTGGTGTAGGTACACCCACCGTGCTGTTAGGGAGGGAGTTCCAGGATTTTGTCCCCGTGTGGTGTAGGTACACCCACCGTGCTGTTAGGGAGGGAGTTCCAGGATTTTGTCCCGTGTGGTGTAGGTACACCCACGGCGCTGTTAGGGAGGGAGTTCCAGGATTTTGACCCAGCGACAGTGAAGGAACGGCCGATATATTTCCAAGTCGGGATGGTGAGGGGTTCGGAGGGGAACTTGCAGGTGGTGGGGTTCCCCATGTGTCTGCTGCCCTTGTCCTTCTAGGTGGTAGAGGTGGTGGGTTTGGGCGGCGCTGTCGAAGGAGCCTTGGCGAGTTGCTGCAGTGCATCTTGTAGATGGTACACACACTGCTGCCCCTGTGCGTCGGTGGTGGAGGGAGTGAATGTTTGTGGATGGGGAGCCGATCGAGCGGGGCTGGTTTGTCCTGGATGGTGTCCAGCTTCTTAAATGTCATTGGAGCTGCCCTGAGGATGTAACTAGTAGGGTAGATAAAGGGGAATCAGTAGATGTGGTATACCTGGATTTCCAAAAGGCATTCAGGGAGGTGCCATGCAAAAGGTTATAATAGGCAAAATAAGGGCTCATTGAGTTGGGGGCAATATATTCGCAATGATGGAGGATTGGTTAATGGACAGGAAACAGAGAGTGGGCTTAAATGGGGCTTTTTCAAGCAGGCATTGAACAGGGGAGTGCCGTAAGGATCACTGCTGGAGCCTCCACTATTTACAGTCTATATTAATGAGCTCGATGAATACACAGAGAGTAAGTGATGGATCCAAGTTCACTGACTGTACAAAGTTAGATGGGAAAGTAAGCTGTGTGGAGGATACAGAGTCCCAAAGAGGTACAGACGGGTTAGGTGAGGGGGCAGCAAGATGGCAGGTGGAGTACAACGTGTGGGGGCAAGTGTGAGGTTATTCACTTCGGCTGTAAGGAAAGGAAAGCAGGTTATTTTTTTTTTAAAAGGTGTGAAACCCATAGACGTTGACGGTCGGAGAGAGACTTGGGTGCGCTGGTACAAGGAACGCAGAAAGCTAGCAGCAAGCAGTTAGGAAGGCAAACGGCTTGTTGGCCTCTCTCACAAAGGGGATTGGAGTACAGGAATAAAGAATTCTTGCTACAATCGTACGGGGTTTTGGTGAGACCACCTCTGGATTACTGTGCGGAGTTTTGGTCTCTGTATTTAAGGAAGGATAGACTCAAATCGGAAGCGGGACAATGAAGGTTCACTCGATTGGTCCCTGGGATGAGGGTGGGTGGTTTGTCCTACGATGAGAGGCTGAGTGAATTGGGCCGATGTTCTCTGGAGTTTAGCAGAATGAGAGGCGATCGCATTGAGACGGACAAGATTCTGAAGGGGTTTGACAGGGTGGGCGCAGAGAGATTGTTTCCACTGCTCGGGGGTTGGGGGGGGATCTAAAACACGGGGGTGGGGGGCACAGTCTCAGGATAAGGGGCTGATAGATTCGGACTAAGATGAGGAGAAACTCCTTCGCCCGAAGGGTTGTGAATCTTTGGAATTCTCTCGCCCAGAGGGTTGTAGATGCTTAAGGCCGGTTGGGTGGTGGGGGGGACACAGATTTTTGGGGCCTCGTGGAATCGAGGAGATATGGGGAACAAAGTGGGGCTGAAGTACGATCGGCCACACGATCGTATTGAACGGGGGAGCAGGCTGGGATGGGCCGAATGGTCTAATCCTTCTACTGTGGTGAGGCGGGGGGGGGGAAAACCCACCACTCCTGCCTCAATAGCTCACCGTGAGAGGCTGGGTATCGACTTCTGTCTGGTTCACGCTCCTGTGAAATTTGCGGGGGGGGGGGGGGGGTGGGGGTGGTGGGGGGCTACGTTTTGCTCTGTCTGAGGTGCTGTGTAAATGCAAGTTGTTGTTGTTGTTGTTGAAGCAGTGCAAGACAAACAGTGAAATCCCACCTCTGTCTTTTTGCCTTCCAGGCCACCTAGGGTCACTATCCCACCGTCTCCTCTCCCGACAACGTGCAGGACGTTTCTCCCTGGCTGCTGTGTCCCGGCGCGCTCCTCGTTCACCGCGCAGAGGGTGGGGAGGCAGGGCCGCTGGGGCTTTTGGGGGGGGGGGTGGTGGTGGGGGGGGGGGGGGGGTCGGAATTTCAGGGTGCACTGACTCTGTTGGGGAGGGGAGGGGAGGGGAGGAAAGGGAAGGGGAGGGAGGGAGGGGATGGCTTTCAGTGTCGCGCGTTGTCCCCCACCCCGTTTTGGGGGTGACGGTGGGGGTGGGTTGGGTCGAGGGGGGTGGGGGGGGGGGGTTGGTGGTGAGTGCTGGCATCAATGGCAGTCGCTTTTCCACACTTTGAGCCAAGCGCCCTTCCATTCATAACCGGAGTCCCCTGCGGCCGCCGGTGTTGTCTGGAATTCTGCACCCTCTCCACCCCAGTATTCCCAGGATTTCCCTATGCCTGGCTGCCATTTTGATGGGAGTCTGTCCGTGCTGGTGCTGCTCATTGCGAAAGGGCTGAAACGTTCCACTAAGTGTTTTCCCCCACCAACCCTCTGTGATTCTAAATCTCTTTAAAGGGGCCTGTGCACCCCCCCCCTCCCCACTCTCCGCAAACTGGCCTCTTTTGCACCCCCTTTAGCTATCTCGATCTCTGCCCATGTCCTCCTGCCATAGTGGGATCGATCTTTCCTTCCCCCGCCCCCATCCCTCCCCACTCACACCAGCTGCCCTGTGGGAGGGTCAGCGCTGAGGGAAAGCCGCACTGTCAGAGGTGCTGTCTATCGGGGATGAGATATTAAACCCAGGGCCTGATGCCCTGTGCTGTGTGGTGCAGACACAGCCTTCAGCTGCTCCCCTGTAGTGCCCCACACCCCCCCCTCATACACTGCCCCCATCATTCATGGATAGCCATTCCCTTTCGAAAGCAGACCAGACTGCCGGCCGGATTGACTGTTGCTCCATCTGCACCCCACCACCCCCCCCCCCAACTGGGAGCCACCGGATGTGGGGACGGGCAGATGGGGTGTGGTCCGAGCACTGGGTGAGATCCAAGAGCCGGGTGGACTCCCTCCTCCTCTCCCCACCACCCCCTACCCAACATCCCCCCCCTACCCCCCCCCAAACACCCCCCCCCACCCCTCACCGCCCCAGACTCCAAAGCTCCAGTAATTACAATTGAAGATGTTCAGAGCACACGGCAGGAAGGTGGCTCACTCGGAGGACCCTGCTCTCCCTCGCCACCAGCTACCTCACCCCCACTGCAGCCAGAGAGAGGCAACGTACCAGCTCTGGCTTTGACCAATGTCGCTCCGTACCCGTAGCCCGCTGCTTGACATCATCCCGATTGAACCATCGTGTGTACAGCTGCCTCGGAGCCTTTGAAGCCCACCACAGCTCTGTCCGCTGTGCTGAGCACTGGCTTTGCGCTAACGCCTGACGAAACTCCAACGCCTGGTACACGGACAGTCTATTTCTGCATGAGAAGAGAATCCTCCACCAAATAAAGCGACATGAAACTAACCCTCCAGTGTTTCACCTTTACTTCATTCTGTCT
The DNA here is from genome assembly GCA_026770705.1 of Isurus oxyrinchus. Classification (NCBI taxonomy): domain Eukaryota; kingdom Metazoa; phylum Chordata; class Chondrichthyes; order Lamniformes; family Lamnidae; genus Isurus; species Isurus oxyrinchus. Next base: position 3,631 of record JANJGN010004066.1, read on the forward strand.
TCGGTTTCAATCGAGGTTCAACAGATAGCCAGGAGTAAGTTACAGACTGGAATCTAATCGGGGGGTTCGGTGGGGTTTATATATAGAATAACAGATACCCACAAGTGAGTTACAGACTGTAATATAATCGAGGGGTTCGGGGGGTTTATATATAGAATAACAGATACCCTGGGAGTGAGTTACAGGCTGGAATCTAATCGAGGGGTTCGGGGTGGTTTATATATAGAATAACAGATACCATGGAGTGAGTTACAGACTGGAATCTAATCGAGGGGTTCGCAGGGGTTTATATATAGAACAACAGATACCCAGGAGTGATTTACAGACTGGAATCTAATCGAGGGGTACGGGGTGGGTGTATATTTAGAATAACCAATACCCAGGAGTGAGTTACAGGCTAGAATCTAATCGAGGGGTACGGGGTGGTCTATATATAGAATAAGAGATACCCAGGAGTGAGTTACAGACTGGAATCTAATCGAGGGGTTCGGCGGAGTTTATATATAGAATAACAGATACCCGGGAGTGAGTTACAGACTAGAATCGAATTGAGAGGTTCGGCGGAGTTTATATATAGAATAACAGATACCCGGGAGTGAGTTACAGACTGGAATCTAATCGAGGGGTTCGCGGGGGTTTATATATAGAACAACAGATACCCAGGAGTGATTTACAGACTGGAATCTAATCGAGGGGTACGGGGTGGGTGTATATTTAGAATAACCAATACCCGGGAGTGAGTTACAGGCTAGAATCTAATCGAGGGGTACGGGGTGGGTGTATATTTAGAATAACCAATACCCAGGAGTGAGTTACAGACTAGAATCTAATCGAGGGGTACGGGGTGGACTATATATAGAATAAGAGATACCCAGGAGTGAGTTACAGACTGGAATCTAATCGAGGGGTTCGGCGGAGTTTATATATAGAATAACAGATACCCGGGAGTGAGTTACAGACTAGAATCGAATTGAGGGGTTCGGCGGAGTTTATATATAGAATAACAGATACCCGGGAGTGAGTTACAGACTGGAATCTAATCGAGGGGTTCGCGGGGGTTTATATATAGAACAACAGATACCCAGGAGTGATTTACAGACTGGAATCTAATCGAGGGGTACGGGGTGGGTGTATATTTAGAATAACCAATACCCGGGAGTGAGTTACAGGCTAGAATCTAATCGAGGGGTACGGGGTGGGTGTATATTTAGAATAACCAATACCCGGGAGTGAGTTACAGACTGGAATCTAATCGAGGGGTTCGGCGGAGTTTATATATAGAATAACAGATACCCGGGAGTGAGTTACAGACTGGAATCCAATCGAGGGGTTCGGCGGAGTTTATATATAGAATAACAGGTACCCGTGAGTGAGTTACAGCCTGGAATCTAATCAAGGGATTCGGGGTACGTTTATATATAGAATAACAGATACCTGGGAGTGACTTACAGACTGGAATCTAATCGAGCAGTTCCAGGGGTTTATATCTAGAATAACAGATACCCGGGAGGGAGTTAGACTGGAATCTAATCGAGGTGTTCGGGGTGGTTTATATATAGAATAACAGATACCCTGGGAGTGAGTTACAGACAGGAATCTAATCGAGGGGTTCGAAGTGTTTTATATATAGAATAACAGATACCTGGGAGTGAGTTACAGACTGGAATCTAATCAAGGGGTTCGGGGGGGGGGGGTTATATATAGAAAAACAGATACCCGGGTGTGAGTTACAGACTGGAATCTAATCGAGGGGTTCGGTGGGGATTATATATAGAATAACAGATACCCAGGAGTGAGTTACAGACTGGAATCGAATCGAGGGTTTCGGGGGGTTTATATATAGAATAACAGATACCCAGGAGTGAGTTAATGACTGGAATCTATTCGAGGATGTTCGGGGTGTTTATATATAGAATAATAGATACCGTGAGTGAGTTACAGACTGGAATCTAATCGAGGGGTTCGGGGGAGTTTATATGCAGAATAACAGATACTCGGGAGTGAGTTACAGACTGGAATCTAATCGAGGGGTTCGGGGTGGTCTATATATAGAATAACAGATACCCAGGAGTGAGTTACAGACTGGAATCTAATCGAGGGGTTCAGAGGGTTTATATATAGAATAACAGATACCCGGGAGTGAGTTACAGATTGGAATCTAATCGAGGGGTTCAGGGGGTTTATATATAGAATAACTGATACCCGTGAGTGAGTTACAGACTGGAATCTAATCGAGGGGTTCGGGGGGTTTATATATAGAATAACAGATACCCGGAAGAGAGTTACAGACTAGAATCTAATCGAGCGGTTCAGGGTGCTTTATATATAGAATGACAGATACCCGGGAGTGAGTTACAGATAGGAATCTAATCGAGGGGTTCAGGGGGTTTATATATAGAATAACTGATACCCGTGAGTGAGTTACAGACTGGAACCTAATCGAGGGGTTCGGGGGGTTTATATATAGAATAACTGATACCCGGGAGTGAGTTACAGATTGGAATCTAATCAAGGGGTTCGGAGGGGGGGAGGTATACATATAGAAAAACATACCTGAGAGTGAGTTACAGACTGGAATCTAATCGAGCAGTTCCAGGGGTTTATATCTAGAATAACAGATACCCGGGAGGGAGTTACAGACTGGAATCTAATCGAGGTGTTCGGGGTGGTTTATATATAGAATAACAGATACCTGGGAATGAGTTACAGACTGGAATCTAATCGAGGGGTTCGAAGTGGTTTATATATAGAATAACAGATACCTGGGAATGAGATACAGAGTGGAATCTAATCGAGGGGTTCGGGGGGTTTATATATAGAATAACAGATACCCGGGAGTGAGTTACAGACTGGAATCTAATCGAGGGGTTCGGGGTGGTTTATATATAGAATAACAGATACCCAGGAGTGAGTTACAGATTGGAATCTAATCGAGGGGTTCGGGGTGGTTTATATGTAGAATAACAGATACCCAGGAGTGAGTTACACACAGGAATCTAATCGAGGGGTTCTTGCTGGTTTATATGTAGAATAACAGATACCCAGGAGTGAGTTAATGACTGGAATCTATTCGAGGATGTTCGGGGTGTTTATATATAGAATAACAGATACCCGTGAGTGAGTTACAGACTGGAATATAATCGAGGAGTCCGGGGGAGTTTATATGCAGAATAACAGATACTCGGGAGTGAGTTACAGACTGGAATCTATTCGAGCAGTTCGGGGTGTTTATGTAAAGAATAACAGATACCCGTGAGTGAGTTACAGAATGGAATTTAATCGAGGAGTTCAGGGGGGTTTATATGTAGAATAAGATACCCGGGAGTGAGTTACAGACAGGAATCTAATCGAGTGTTTCGGGGGCTTTACATATAGAATGATCGATATCCGGGAGTGAGTTACAGACTGGAATCGAATCGAGAGTTTCGGGGGGTTTATATATAAAATAATAGATACCCAGGAGTGAGTTAATGACTGGAATCTAATCGAGGATGTTCGGGCTATTTATATATAGAATAACAGATACTCGGGAGTGAGTTACTGACTGGAATCTAATAGAGGGGTTTGGGGTGGTTTATATATAGAATAACAGATACCTGGGAGTGAGTTACAGACTGGAATCTAATCGAGGGGTTCGGGGGCGTTTACATATATAATAACTGATACCCGGGAGTGAGTTACAGGCTGGAATCTAATCGAGAGGTTCGGTGGGGGGTATATATAGAATAACAGATACGCGGGAGTGAGTTACACACTGGAATCTAATCGAGGTGTGCGGGGGGTGGTTATATATAGAATAACAGATACCCGTGAATGAGTTACAGAATGAAATTTAATCGAGGAGTTCGGGGGGGTTTATATGTAGAATAACAGATACCTGGGGGTGAGTTACAGACAGGAATCTAATCGAGGGGTTCGGAGGGATTTACATATAGAATAACCGATACCCGGGAGTGAGTTACAGGCTGGAATCTAATTGAGAGGTTCGGGGTGGTCTATATATAGAATAACAGATACCCAGGAGTGAGTTAATGACTGGAATCTAATCGAGGATGTTCGGTGTGTTTATATATAGAATAACAGATACCCGGGAGTGAGTTATAGACTGAAATGTAATCCAGGGGTTCGGGGGGTTTACATATAGAATAACCGATGCCCGGGAATGAGTTACAGACTGGAATCTAATCGAGGGGTTCGGGGTGGTTTATATGTAGAATAACAGATACCCAGGAGTGAGTTACAGACTGGAATCTAATCGAGGGGTTCGCAGGGGTTTATATATAGAATAACAGATACCCGTGAGTGAGTTACAGACTGGAATCTAATCGAGGGGTTCGGGGGGTTTAGATATAGAATAACAGATACCCGGGAGTGAGTTACAGACTGGAATCCAATCGAGGGGTTTGCGGGGTTTTATATATAGAATAACAGATACCCGGGAGTGAGTTACAGACTGGAATGTAATCGAGGGTTTCGGTTGGTTTATATATAGAATAACAGATATCCGGGAGTGAGTTACAGACTGGAATCTAATCGAGTGGTTCGGGGTGTTTATGTAAAGAATAACAGATACCCGTGAGTGAGTTACAGAATGGAATTTAATCGAGGAGTTCAGGGGGGTTTATATGTAGAATAAGATACCCGGGAGTGAGTTACAGACAGGAATCTAATCGAGTGTTTCGGGGGCTTTACATATAGAATGATCGATATCCGGGAGTGAGTTACAGACTGGAATCGAATTGAGAGTTTCGGGGGGTTTATATATAAAATAATAGATACCCAGGAGTGAGTTAATGACTGGAATCTAATCGAGGATGTTCGGGCTATTTATATATAGAATAACAGATACTCGGGAGTGAGTTACAGACTGGAATCTAATAGAGGGGTTTGGGGTGGTTTATATATACAATAACAGATACCTAGGAGTGAGTTACAGACTAGAATCTAATCGAGGGGTTCGGGGGCGTTTACATATATAATAACTGATACCCGTGAGTGAGTTACAGGCTGGAATCTAATCGAGAGGTTCGGTGGGGGGTATATATAGAATAACAGATACCCAGGAGTGAGTTACAGACTGGAATCTAATCGAGGGGTTCAGGCGATTTATATATAGAATAACAGATACCCAGGAGTGAGTTACAGACTGGAATCTAATCGAGAGGTTCGGTGGGGGGTATATATAGAATAACAGATACGCGGGAGTGAGTTACACACTGGAATCTAATCGAGGTGTGCGGGGGGGGAGTTATATATAGAATAACAGATACCCGTGAATGAGTTACAGAATGGAATTTAATCGAGGAGTTCGGAGGGGTTTATATGTAGAATAACAGATACCTGGGAGTGAGTTACAGACTGGAATCTAATCGAGTGTTTCGGGGGCTTTACATATAGAATAACCGATTCCCGGGAGTGAGTTACAGACAGGAATCGAATCAAGGGTTTGGGGCGGTTTATATATAGAATAATAGATACCCAGGAATGAGTTAATGACTGGAATCTAATCGAGGATCTTCGGGGGGGTTTATATATAGAATAACAGCTACCCAGGAGTGAGTTATAGACTGGAATCTAATCGAGGGGTTCGGGGTGGTTTATATGTAGAATAACAGATACCTGGGAGTGTGTTACAGACTTGAATCTAATCGAGGGGTTTGGGCGGGTGTATATATAGAATAACAGATACCCGGGAGTGAGTTACAGACTGGAATCTAATCGAGGGGTTCGGGGTGGTTTATATATAGAATAACAGATACCCAGGAGTGAGTTACAGATTGGAATCTAATCGTGGGGTTCGGGGTAGTTTATATGTAGAATAACAGATACCCAGGAGTGAGTTAATGACTGGAATCTATTCGAGGGGTTCGGGGTGTTTATATAAAGAACAACAGATACCCGGGAGTGAGTTACAGAATGGAATTTAATCGAGGAGTTCGGGGGGGTTTATATGTAGAATAACAGATACCCGGGAGTGAGTTACAGACAGGAATCTAATCGAGTGTTTCGGGGGCTTTACATATAGAATGATCGATATCCGGGAGTGAGTTACAGACTGGAATCGAATCGAGAGTTTCGGGGGGTTTATATATAAAATAATAGATACCCAGAAGTGAGTTAATGACTGGAATCTAATCGAGGATGTTCGGGCTGTTTATATATAGAATAACAGATACTCGGGAGTGAGTTACAGACTGGAATCTAATAGAGGGGTTTGGGGTGGTTTATATATAGAATAACAGATACCTGGGAGTGAGTTACAGACTGGAATCTAATCGAGGGGTTCGGGGGCGTTTACATATATAATAACTGATACCCGGGAGTGAGTTACAGGCTGGAATCTAATCGAGAGGTTCGGTGGGGGGTATATATAGAATAACAGATACGCGGGAGTGAGTTACACACTTGAATCTAATCGAGGTGTGCGGGGGGTGGTTATATATAGAATAACAGATACCCGTGAATGAGTTACAGAATGGAATTTAATCGAGGAGTTCGGGGGGGTTTATATGTAGAATAACAGATAGCTGGGGGTGAGTTACAGACAGGAATCTAATCGAGGGGTTCGGAGGCATTTACATATAGAATAACCGATACCCGGGAGTGAGTTACAGGCTGGAATCTAATTGAGAGTTTCGGGGTGGTCTATATATAGAATAACAGATACCCAGGAGTGAGTTAATGACTGGAATCTAATCGAGGATGTTCGGTGTGTTTATATATAGAATAACAGATACCTGGGAGTGAGTTATAGACTGAAATGTAATCCAGGGGTTCGGGGGGTTTACATATAGAATAACCGATGCCCGGGAATGAGTTACAGACTGGAATCTAATCGAGGGGTTCGGGGTGGTTTATATGTAGAATAACAGATACCCAGGAGTGAGTTACAGACTGGAATCTAATCGAGGGGTTCGCAGGGGTTTATATATAGAATAACAGATACCCGTGAGTGAGTTACAGACTGGAATCTAATCGAGGGGTTCGGGGGGTTTAGATATAGAATAACAGATACCCGGGAGTGAGTTACAGACTGGAATCCAATCGAGGGGTTTGCGGGGTTTTATATATAGAATAACAGATACCCGGGAGTGAGTTACAGACTGGAATGTAATCGAGTGGTTCGGGGTGTTTATGTAAAGAATAACAGATACCCGTGAGTGAGTTACAGAATGGAATTTAATCGAGGAGTTCAGGGGTGTTTATATATAGAATAACAGATACCTGGGAGTGAGTTACAGACAGGAATCTAATCGAGTGTTTCGGGGGCTTTACATATAGAATGATCGATATCCGGGAGTGAGTTACAGACTGGAATCGAATTGAGAGTTTCGGGGGGTTTATATATAAAATAATAGATACCCAGGAGTGAGTTAATGACTGGAATCTAATCGAGGATGTTCGGGCTATTTATATATAGAATAACAGATACTCGGGAGTGAGTTACAGACTGGAATCTAATAGAGGAGTTTGGGGTGGTTTATATATACAATAACAGATACCTAGGAGTGAGTTACAGACTAGAATCTAATCGAGGGGTTCGGGGGCGTTTACATATATAATAACTGATACCCGGGAGTGAGTTACAGGCTGGAATCTAATCGAGAGGTTCGGTGGGGGGTATATATAGAATAACAGATACGCGGGAGTGAGTTACACACTGGAATCTAATCGAGGTGTGCGGGGTGGAGTTATATATAGAATAACAGATACCCGTGAATGAGTTACAGAATGGAATTTAATCGAGGAGTTCGGGGGGGTTTATATGTAGAATAACAGATACCCGGGAGTGAGTTACAGACAGGAATCTAATCGAGTGTTTCGGGGGCTTTACATATAGAATAACCAATTCCCGGGAGTGAGTTACAGACAGGAATCGAATCAAGGGTTTGGGGCGGTTTATATATAGAATAATAGATACCCAGGAATGAGTTAATGACTGGAATCTAATCGAGGATCTTCGGGGTGTTTATATATAGAATAACAGATACCCGGGAGTGAGTTACAGACTGGAATCTAATCGAGGGGTTCGGTGGGGTTTATATATAGAATAACAGATACTCGGGAGTGAGTTACAGACTGGAATCTAATCGAGGGGTTTGGGCGGGTGTATATATAGAATAACAGATACCCAGGAGTGAGTTACAGATTGGAATCTAATCGTGGGGTTCGGGGGGGTTTATATATAGAATAACAGATACCCGGGAGTGAGTTAATGACTGGAATCTATTCGAGGGGTTTGGGGTGTTTATATAAAGAACAACAGATACCCGTGAGTGAGTTACAGAATGGAATCTAATCGAGGAGTTCAGGGGGGTTTATATGTAGAATAACAGATACCCGGGAGTGAGTTACAGACTGGAATCTAATCGAGGGGTTCGGGGGCGTTTACATATATAATAACTGATACCCGGGAGTGAGTTACAGACAGGAATCGAATCGAGAGTTTCGGGGGGTTTATATATAAAATAATAGATACCCAGGAGTGAGTTAATGACTGGAATCTAATCGAGGATGTTCGGGCTGTTTATATATAGAATAACAGATACTCGGGAGTGAGTTACAGACTGGAATCTATAGAGGGGTTTGGGGTGGTTTATATATAGAATAACAGATACCTGGGAGTGAGTTACAGACTGGAATCTAATCGAGGGGTTCGGGGGCGTTTACATATATAATAACTGATACCCGGGAGTGAGTTACAGGCTGGAATCTAATCGAGGGGTTCGGGGGGGTTTATATATAGAATAACAGATACGCGGGAGTGAGTTACACACTGGAATCTAATCGAGGTGTGCGGGGGGTGGTTATCTATAGAATAACAGATACCCGTGAATGAGTTACAGAATGGAATTTAATCGAGGAGTTCGGGGGGGTTTATATGTAGATAACAGATACCTGGGGGTGAGTTACAGACAGGAATCTAATGGAGGGGTTCGGGGGGATTTACATATAGAATAACCGATACCCGGGAGTGAGTTACAGGCTGGAATCTAATTGAGAGGTTCGGGGTGGTCTATATATAGAATAACAGATACCCAGGAGTGAGTTAATGACTGGAATCTAATCGAGGATGTTCGGTGTGTTTATATATAGAATAACAGATACCCGGGAGTGAGTTATAGACTGAAATGTAATCCAGGGGTTCGGGGGGTTTACATATAGAATAACCGATGCCCGGGAATGAGTTACAGACTGGAATCTAATTGAGGGGTTCGGGGTGGTTTATATGTAGAATAACAGATACCCAGGAGTGAGTTACAGACTGGAATCTAATCGAGGGGTTCGCAGGGGTTTATATATAGAATAACAGATACCCGTGAGTGAATTACAGACTGGAATCTAATCGAGGGGTTCGGGGGGTTTAGATATAGAATAACAGATACCCGGGAGTGAGTTACAGACTGGAATCCAATCGAGGGGTTTGCGGGGTTTTATATATAGAATAACAGATACCCGGGAGTGAGTTACAGACTGGAATGTAATCGAGGGTTTCGGTTGGTTTATATATAGAATAACAGATACCCGGGAGTGAGTTACAGGCTGGAATGTAATCGAGGGTTTCGGTTGGTTTATATATAGAATAACAGATATCCGGGAGTGAGTTACAGACTGGAATCTAATCGAGTGGTTCGGGGTGTTTATGTAAAGAATAACAGATACCCGTGAGTGAGTTACAGAATGGAATTTAATCGAGGAGTTCAGGGGGGTTTATATGTAGAATAAGATACCCGTGAGTGAGTTATAGACAGGAATCTAATCGAGTGTTTCGGGGGCTTTACATATAGAATGATCGATATCCGGGAGTGAGTTACAGACTGGAATCGAATTGAGAGTTTCGGGGGGTTTATATATAAAATAATAGATACCCAGGAGTGAGTTAATGACTGGAATCTAATCGAGGATGTTCGGGCTGTTTATATATAGAATAACAGATACTCGGGAGTGAGTTACAGGCTGGAATCTAATCGAGAGGTTCGGTGGGGGGTATATATAGAATAACAGATACCCAGGAGTGAGTTACAGACTGGAATCTAATCGAGGTGTGCGGGGGGGGGGAGTTATATATAGAATAACAGATACCCGGGAGTGAGTTACAGAATGGAATTTAATCAAGGAGTTCAGGGGGGTTTATATATAGAATAACAGATACCTGGGAGTGAGTTACAGACAGGAATCTAATCGAGTGTTTCAGGGGCTTTACATATAGAATAACCGATTCCCGGGAGTGAGTTACAGACAGGAATCGAATCAAGGGTTTGGGGCGGTTTATATATAGAATAATAGATACCCAGGAATGAGTTAATGACTGGAATCTAATCGAGGATCTTCGGGGTGTTTATATATAGAATAACAGATACTCGGGAGTGAGTTACAGACTGGAATCTAATCGAGGGGTTCGGGGGGGTTTATATGTAGAATAACAGATACCTGGGAGTGAGTTACAGACTGGAATGTAATCGAGGGGTTCGGGGTGTTTATATATAGAATAACAGATACTCGGGAGTGAGTTACAGACTGGAATCTAATAGAGGGGTTTGGGGTGGTTTATATATACAATAACAGATACCTGGGAGTGAGTTACAGACTAGAATCTAATCGAGGGGTTCGGGGGCGTTTACATATATAATAACTGATACCCAGGAGTGAGTTACAGGCTGGAATCTAATCGAGAGGTTCGGTGGGGGGTATATATAGAATAACAGATACGCGGGAGTGAGTTACACACTGGAATCTAATCGAGGTGTGCGGGGGGGGAGTTATATATAGAATAACAGATACCCGTGAATGAGTTACAGAATGGAATTTAATCGAGGAGTTCAGGGGGGTTTATATGTAGAATAACAGATACCTGGGAGTGAGTTACAGACAGGAATCTAATCGAGTGTTTCGGGGGCTTTACATATAGAATAACCGATTCCCGGGAGTGAGTTACAGACAGGAATCGAATCAAGGGTTTGGGGCGGTTTATATATAGAATAATAGATACCCAGGAATGAGTTAATGACTGGAATCTAATCGAGGATCTTCGGGGTGTTTATATATAGAATAACAGATACTCGGGAGTGAGTTACAGACTGGAATCTATTAGAGGGGTTTGGGCGGGTGTATATATAGAATAACAGATACCCAGGAGTGAGTTACAGACTGGAATCTATTAGAGGGGTTCGGGGTGTTTATATAAAGAACAACAGATACCCAGGAGTGAGTTACAGACAGGAATCTAATCGAGTGTTTCGGGGGCTTTACATATAGAATGATCGATACCCGGGAGTGAGTTACAGACTGGAATCGAATCGAGAGTTTCGGGGGGTTTATATATAAAATAATAGATACCCAGGAGTGAGTTAATGACTGGAATCTAATCGTGGATGTTCGGGCTGTTTATATATAGAATAACAGATACGCGGGAGTGAGTTACAGACTGGAATCTAATAGAGGGGTTTGGGGTGGTTTATATTTAGAATAACAGATACCTGGGAGTGAGTTACAGACTGGAATCAAATCGAGGGGTTCCGGGCGTTTATATATAGAATAACAGAAACCCAGGAGTGAGTTACAGCCTGGAATCGAATCGAGGGGTTCGGGGGGCGTTTATATATAGAATAACAGATACCCGGGAGTGAGTTACAGCCTGGAATCTAATCGAGGGATTCGGGGTGCGTTTATATATAGAATAACAGATCCCTGGGAGTGAGTTACAGACTGGAATCTAATCGAGCAGTTCCAGGGGTTTATATCTAGAATAACAGATACCCGGGAGGGAGTTACAGACTGGAATCTAATCGAGGGGTTCGTGGTGGTTTATATATAGAATAACCGATGCCCGGGAATGAGTTACAGACTGGAATCTAATCGAGGGGTTCGGGGTGGTTCATATGTAGAATAACAGATACCCAGGAGTGAGTTACAGACTGGAATCTAATCGAGGGGTTCGCGGGGGTTTATATATAGAATAACAGATACCCGTGAGTGAGTTACAGACTGGAATCTAATCGAGGGGTTCGGGGTGGTTTATATGTAGAATAACAGATACCCAGGAGTGAGTTACAGACTGGAATCTAATCGAGGGGTTTGCGGGGTTTTATATATAGAATAACAGATACCCGGGAGTGAGTTACAGACTGGAATGTAATCGAGGGTTTCGGTTGGTTTATATATAGAATAACAGATATCCGGGAGTGAGTTACAGACTGGAATCTAATCGAGTGATTCGGACCGTTTATGTATAGAATAACAGATACCCGTGAGTGAGTTACAGAATGGAATTTAACCGAGGAGTTCGGGGGGCTTTATATGTAGAATAACAGATACCTGGGAGTGAGTTACAGACAGGAATCTAATCGAGTGTTTCGGGGGCTTTACATATAGAATAACCGATTCCCGGGAGTGAGTTACAGACAGGAATCGAATCAAGGGTTTGGGGCGGTTTATATATAGAATAATAGATACCCAGGAATGAGTTAATGACTGGAATCTAATCGAGGATCTTCGGGGTGTTTATATATAGAATAACAGATACTCGGGAGTGAGTTACAGACTGGAATCTAATCGAGGGGTTCGGGTGGGTTTATATATAGAATAACAGATACTCGGGAGTGAGTTACAGACTGGAATCCAATCGAGGGTTTCGGGCGGGTGTGTATATAGAATAACAGATACCCAGGAGTGAGTTACAGATTGGAATCTAATCGTGGGGTTCGGGGTGGTTTATATGTAGAATAACAGATACCCAGGAGTGAGTTAATGACTGGAATCTTATCGAGCGGTTCGGGGTGTTTATGTAAAGAATAACAGATACCCGTGAGTGAGTTATAGAATGGAATTTAATCGAGGAGTTCAGGGGGGTTTATATGTAGAATAACAGATACCCGGGAGTGAGTTACAGACTGGAATCCAATCGAGGGTTTCGGGCGGGTGTGTATATAGAATAACAGATACCCAGGAGTGAGTTACAGATTGGAATCTAATCGTGGGGTTCAGGGTGGTTTATATGTAGAATAACAGATACCCAGGAGTGAGTTAATGACTGGAATCTATTCGAGGGGTTCGGGGTGTTTATATAAAGAACAGCAGATACCCGTGAGAGAGTTACAGATTGGAATTTAATCAAGGAGTTCAGGGGGGTTTATATGTAGAATAACAGATACCCGGGAGTGAATTACAGACAGGAATCTAATCGAGTGTTTCGGGGGCTTTACATATAGAATGATCGATACCCGGGAGTGAGTTACAGACTGGAATCGAATCGAGAGTTTCGGGGGGTTTATATATAAAATAATAGATACCCAGGAGTGAGTTAATGACTGGAATCTAATCGTGGATGTTCGGGCTGTTTATATATAGAATAACAGATACTTGGGAGTGAGTTACAGACTGGAATCTAATCGAGGGGTTCCGGGTGTTTATATATAGAATAACAGATACCCAGGAGTGAGTTACAGCCCGGAATCGAATCGAGGGGTTCGGGGTGGTTTATATGAAGAATAACAGAAACCCAGGAGTGAGTTACAGACTGGAATCTAATCGAGGGGTTCGGGGTAGTTTATATATAGAATAACAGATACCCGGGAGGGAGTTACAGACTGGAATCTAATCGAGCAGTTCCAGGGGTTTATATCTAGAATAACAGATACCCGGGAGGGAGTTACAGACTGGAATCTAATCGAGGGGTTCACGGTGTTTATCTATAGAATAACAGATACCCGTCAGTGAGTTATAGACTAGAATGTAATCGAGGAGTTCGGGGTGGTTTATATGCAGACTAACACATACCCGGGAGTGAGTTACAGACTGGATTCTAATCGAGGGGTTCGTGGTGGTTTATATATAGAATAACAGATACCCAGGAGTGAGTTACAGATTGGAATCTAATCGTGGGGTTCGGGGTGATTTATATGTAGAATAACAGATACCCAGGAGTGAGTTAATGACTGGAATCTATTCGAGGGGTTCGGGGTGGTTTATATAAAGAATAACAGATACCCAGGAGTGAGTTACAGACTGGAATCTAATCGAGGGGTTTGCGGGGTTTTATATATAGAATAACAGATACCCGGGAGTGAGTTACAGACTGGAATGTAATCGAGGGTTTCGGTTGGTTTATATATAGAATAACAGATATCCGGGAGTGAGTTACAGACTGGAATCTAATCGAGTGATTCGGACCGTTTATGTATAGAATAACAGATACCCGTGAGTGAGTTACAGAATGGAATTTAACCGAGGAGTTCGGGGGGCTTTATATGTAGAATAACAGATACCTGGGAGTGAGTTACAGACAGGAATTGAATCGAGTGTTTCGGGGGCTTTACATATAGAATAACCGATTCCCGGGAGTGAGTTACAGACAGGAATCGAATCAAGGGTTTGGGGCGGTTTATATATAGAATAATAGATACCCAGGAATGAGTTAATGACTGGAATCTAATCGAGGATCTTCGGGGTGTTTATATATAGAATAACAGATACTCGGGAGTGAGTTACAGACTGGAATCCAATCGAGGGTTTCGGGCGGGTGTGTATATAGAATAACAGATACCCAGGAGTGAGTTACAGATTGGAATCTAATCGTGGGGTTCGGGGTGGTTTATATGTAGAATAACAGATACCCAGGAGTGAGTTAATGACTGGAATCTTATCGAGCGGTTCGGGGTGTTTATGTAAAGAATAACAGATACCCGTGAGTGAGTTATAGAATGGAATTTAATCGAGGAGTTCAGGGGGGTTTATATGTAGAATAACAGATACCCGGGAGTGAGTTACAGACTGGAATCCAATCGAGGGTTTCGGGCGGGTGTGTATATAGAATAACAGATACCCAGGAGTGAGTTACAGATTGGAATCTAATCGTGGGGTTCGGGGTGGTTTATATGTAGAATAACAGATACCCAGGAGTGAGTTAATGACTGGAATCTATTCGAGGGGTTCGGGGTGTTTATATAAAGAACAGCAGATACCCGTGAGAGAGTTACAGATTGGAATTTAATCAAGGAGTTCAGGGGGGTTTATATGTAGAATAACAGATACCCGGGAGTGAATTACAGACAGGAATCTAATCGAGTGTTTCGGGGGCTTTACATATAGAATGATCGATACCCGGGAGTGAGTTACAGACTGGAATCGAATCGAGAGTTTCGGGGGGTTTATATATAAAATAATAGATACCCAGGAGTGAGTTAATGACTGGAATCTAATCGTGGATGTTCGGGCTGTTTATATATAGAATAACAGATACTTGGGAGTGAGTTACAGACTGGAATCTAATCGAGGGGTTCCGGGTGTTTATATATAGAATAACAGATACCCAGGAGTGAGTTACAGCCCGGAATCGAATCGAGGGGTTCGGGGTGGTTTATATGAAGAATAACAGAAACCCAGGAGTGAGTTACAGACTGGAATCTAATCGAGGGGTTCGGGGTAGTTTATATATAGAATAACAGATACCCGGGAGGGAGTTACAGACTGGAATCTAATCGAGCAGTTCCAGGGGTTTATATCTAGAATAACAGATACCCGGGAGGGAGTTACAGACTGGAATCTAATCGAGGGGTTCACGGTGTTTATCTATAGAATAACAGATACCCGTCAGTGAGTTATAGACTAGAATGTAATCGAGGAGTTCGGGGTGGTTTATATGCAGACTAACACATACCCGGGAGTGAGTTACAGTCTGGAATCTAATCGAGGGGTTCGGTGTGGTTTATATATAGAATAACAGATACCCGGGAGTGAGTTACAGACTGGATTCTAATCGAGGGGTTCGTGGTGGTTTATATATAGAATAACAGATACCCAGGAGTGAGTTACAGATTGGAATCTAATCGTGGGGTTCGGGGTGATTTATATGTAGAATAACAGATACCCAGGAGTGAGTTAATGACTGGAATCTATTCGAGGGGTTTGGGGTGTTTATATAAAGAATAACAGATACCCTTGAGTGAATTACAGGATGGAATTTAATCGAGGGGTTCGGGGGTTTATATGTAGAATAACAGATACCTGGGAGTGAGTTACAGACAGGAATCTAATCGAGTGTTTCGGGGGCTTTACATATAGAATAACCGATTCCCGGGAGTGAGTTACAGACAGGAATCGAATCAAGGGTTTGGGGCGGTTTATATATAGAATAATAGATACCCAGGAATGAGTTAATGACTGGAATCTAATCGAGGATCTTCGGGGTGTTTATATATAGAATAACAGATACTCGGGAGTGAGTTACAGACTGGAATCTAATCGAGGGGTTTGGGCGGGTGTATATATAGAATAACAGATACCCGGGAGTGAGTTACAGACTGGAATCCAATCGAGGGGTTCGGGGTGGTTTATATATAGAATAACAGATACCTGGGAGTGAGTTACAGACTGGAATCTAATCGAGGGGTTCGGGGTGGTTTATATATAGAATAACAGATACCCAGGAGTGAGTTACAGCCTGGAATCTAATCGAGGGGTTCGGGGTGGTTTATATAAAGAATAACAGATACCCGGGAGTGAGTTACAGACTAGAATCTAATCGAGGGGTTTGCGTGGGTTTTATATATAGAATAAGAGATACCCGGGAGTGAGTTACAGACTGGTATCTAATTGAGTTGTTCGGGGTGGTTTATTTATAGATAAGCTGATACCCCGGCGTGAGTTACAGACTGGAATCTAATTAAGGAGTTCGAGGGGGTTTATATGTAGAATAACAGATACCCGGGAGTGAGTTACAGACTTGAATCTAATCGAGGGGTTCGGGGGATTTTACATGTAGAATAACAGATACCCAGGAGTGAGGCACAGACTGGAATCTAATCGAGGGGTTCGGTGGTGTGGTGGTTTATATTTAGAATAACAGATACCCAGGAATGAGTTACAGACTGGAATCTAATCGAGGGGTTTGGGGTGGTTTATATATAGAATATCAGATACCCGGGAATGAGTTACAGAGTGGAATCTAATCGAGGGGTTTGGGGTGGTTTATATGTAGAATAACAGATACCCAGGATTGAGTTAATGACTGGAATCTAATCGATGGGTTTGGGGTGTTTATATATAGAATAACAGATATCCGTGAGTGAGTTACAGACTGGAATCTAATCGAGCGGTTAGCGGGGTTTATATGTAGAATAATAGATACCTGGTAGTGAGTTACAGACTGGTATCTAATCAAGGGGTTCGGGGGGTTTATATATAAAATAATAGATACCCAGGAGTGAGTTAATGACTGGAATCTAATCGAGGGGTTCGGGGGGTTTATATATAGAATAACAGATACCCGGGAGTGAGTTACAGACTGGAATCCAATCGAGGGTTTCGGTTGGTTTATATATAGAATAACAGATACCCAGGAGTGAGTTAATGACTGGAATCTAATCGAGGGGTTCGGGGGTTTTATATATAGAATAACAGATACCCGGGAGTGAGTTACAGACTGGAATCTAATCGAGGGATTCGGGGCATTTATATATAGAATAACAGTTACCCAGGAGTGAGTTACAGCCTGGAATCTAATCGAGGGGTTTGGGCGGGTGTATATATAGAATAACAGATACCCGGGAGTGAGTTACAGACTGGAATCCAATCGAGGGGTTCGGGGTGGTTTATATATAGAATAACAGATACCTGGGAGTGAGTTACAGACTGGAATCTAATCGAGGGGTTCGGGGTGGTTTATATAAAGAATAACAGATACCCGGGAGTGAGTTACAACCTGGAATCTAATCGAGGGATTCGGGGTGCGTTTATATATAGAATAACAGATCCCTGGGAGTGAGTTACAGACTGGAATCTAATCGAGGGGTTCGGGGTGGTTTATATATAGAATAACAGATACCCAGGAATGAGTTACAGCCTGGAATCTAATCGAGGGGTTTGCGTGGGTTTTATATATAGAATAAGAGATACCCGGGAGTGAGTTACAGACTGGTATCTAATTGAGGGGTTCGGGGTGGTTTATTTATAGATAAACAGATACCCCGGAGTGAGTTACAGACTGGAATCTAATCGAGGGGTTCGGTGGTGTGGTGGTTTATATTTAGAATAACAGATACCCGGGAATGAGTTACAGACTGGAATCTAATCGAGGGGTTTGGGGTGGTTTATATATAGAATATCAGATACCCGGAATGAGTTACAGAGTGGAATCTAATCGAGGGGTTTGGGGTGGTTTATATGTAGAATAACAGATACCCAGGATTGAGTTAATGACTGGAATCTAATCGATGGGTTCGGGGTGTTTATATATAGAATAACAGATATCCGTGAGTGAGTTACAGACTGGAATCTAATCGAGCGGTTAGAGGGGTTTATATGTAGAATAATAGATACCTGGTAGTGAGTTACAGACTGGTATCTAATCAAGGGGTTTGGGGGGGTTTATATATAGAATAATCGATTTCCAGGAGTGAGTTACAGACTGGAATCTAATCGAGGGTTTTGGGGTGATTTATATATAGAATAACAGATACCCGGGAGTGAGTTACAGACTGGAATCTAATCGAGGGGTTCGGGGTGGTTTATATATAGAATAACAGATACCCAGGAGTGAGTTACAGCCTGGAATCTAATCGAGGAGTTCGGGGTGGTTTATATAAAGAATAACAGATACCCGGGAGTGAGTTACAGCCTGGAATCTAATCGAGGGGTTTGCGTGGGTTTTATATATAGAATAAGAGATACCCGGGAGTGAGTTACAGACTGGTATCTAATTGAGTTGTTCGGGGTGGTTTATTTATAGATAAGCTGATACCCCGGCGTGAGTTACAGACTGGAATCTAATTAAGGAGTTCGAGGGGGTTTATATGTAGAATAATAGATACCTGGTAGTGAGTTACAGACTGGTATCTAATCAAGGGGTTTGGGGGGGTTTATATATAGAATAATCGATTTCCAGGAGTGAGTTACAGACTGGAATCTAATCGAGGGTTTTGGGGTGATTTATATGTAGAATAACAGATTCCTGGGAGTGCGTTACAGACTGGAATCTAATCGAGGGGTTCAGGGTGGTTTATATTTAGAATATCAGATACCTGGGAGTCAGTTACGGACTGGAATCTAATCGAAGATTTTGGGGGGTTTATTTATAGAATAACCGATACCCGGGAGTGAGTTACAGACTGGAATCTAATCGAGAGGTTCAGGGTGGTTTATATATAGAATCACAGATACCCGGGAGTGAGTTACAGACTGTAATCTAATCGAGGGGCTCGGGTGTTTTAGATATAGAATAACAGATACCCGGGAGTGAGTTACAGACTGGAATCTAATCGCGGGGCTTGGTGGGGTTTATATATAGAATAACAGATACCCGGGAGTGAGTTACAGACTGGAATCTAATCGAGGAGTTCAGGCGATTTATATATAGAATAACAGATACCCGGGAGTGAGTTACAGACTGGAATCCAATCGAGGGGTTTGCGGGGTTTTATATATAGAATAACAGATACCCTGGAGTGAGTTACAGACTGGAATGTAATCGAGGGTTTCGGTTGGTTTATATATAGAATAACAGATATCCGGGAGTGAGTTACAGACTGGAATCTAATCGAGTGATTCGGACCGTTTATGTATAGAATAACAGATACCCGTGAGTGAGTTACAGAATGGAATTTAATCGAGGAGTTCGGGGGGGTTTATATGTAGAATAACAGATATCCGGGAGTGAGTTACAGACTGGAATCTAATCGAGTGATTCGGACCGTTTATGTATAGAATAACAGATACCCGTGAGTGAGTTACAGAATGGAATTTAATCGAGGAATTCGCGGGGGTTTATATGTAGAATAACAGATACCTGGGTGTGAGTTACAGACAGGAATTTAATCGAGGGGTTCGAGGGATTTACATATAGAATAACCAATACCCGGGAGTGAGTTACAGGCTGGAATCTAATCGAGAGGTTCGGGGTGGTCTATATATGGAATAACAGATACCCAGGAGTGAGTTAATGACTGGAATCTAATCGAGGATGTTCGGGGTGTTTATATATAGAATAACAGATACCCGGGAGTGAGTTATAGACTGAAATGTAATCCAGGGGTTCGGGGGGTTTACATATAGAATAACCGGTGCCCGGGAATGAGTTACAGACTGGAATCTAATCGAGGGGTTCGGGGTGGTTTATATGTAGAATAACAGATACCCAGGAGTGAGTTACAGACTGGAATCTAATCGAGGGGTTCGCGGGTGTGGTGGTTTATATTTAGAATAACAGATACCCGGGAATGAGTTACAGACTGGAATCTAATCGAGGGGTTTGGGGTGGTTTATATATAGAATATCAGATACCCGGGAATGAGTTACAGAGTGGAATCTAATCGATGGGTTTGGGGTGGTTTATATGTAGAATAACAGATACCCAGGATTGAGTTAATGACTGGAATCTAATCGATGGGTTTGGGGTGTTTATATATAGAATAACAGATATCTGTGAGTGAGTTACAGACTGGAATCTAATCGAGCGGTTAGAGGGGTTTATATGTAGAATAATAGATACCTGGTAGTGAGTTACAGACTGGTATCTAAACAAGGGGTTCGGGGGGGTTTATATATAGAATAATCGATTTCCAGGAGTGAGTTACAGACTGGAATCTAATCGAGGGTTTTGGGGTGATTTATATGTAGAATAACAGATACCTGGGAGTGCGTTACAGACTGGAATCTAATCGAGGGGTTCAGGGTGGTTTATATTTAGAATATCAGATACCTGGGAGTCACTTACGGACTGGAATCTAATCGAAGATTTTTGGGGGTTTATTTATAGAATAACCGATACCCGGGAGTGAGTTACAGACTGGAATCTAATCGAGGGGTTCAGGGTGCTTTATATATAGAATCACAGATACCCGGGAGTGAGTTACAGACTGTAATCTAATCGAGGGGCTCGGGTGTTTTAGATATAGAATAACAGATACCCGGGAGTGAGTTACAGACTGGAATCTAATCGAAGTGTTCAGGGGGTTTATATATAGAATAACAGATACCCGGGAGTGAGTTACAGACTGGAATCTAATCGAGTGGTTCGGGGGGGTTAATATATAGAATAACAGATACCCGGGAGTGAGTTACAGACTGGAATCTAATTGCGGGGCTTGGTGGGGTTTATATATAGAATAACAGATACCCGGGAGTGAGTTACAGACTGGAATCTAATCGAGGGGTTCGGGTGGGTTTATATATAGAATAACAGATACCCGGGAGTGAGTTACAGACTGGAATCTAATCGAGGGGTTCGGGTGGGTTTATATATAGAATAACAGATACCCGGGAGTGAGTTACAGGCTGGAATGTAACGGAGGGGTCTGGTGGCCTGTTGGTATGAGATGTTAAGCAGTTCCAACCCCCACCATCTGCCCTAGTGGACGTAACTAATACCGAGGCTACTATTCGAACGAGAGCGGGCGTGGGAGGGTAGCTTGGACAGTTCGTCCCCCACCCCAGGACCCCTAGGTACCCTTCCCCCTCCACTACCCCCTCCCGCACCCCCCCGTCCCTGAATACCACTGTGGAGGGCGGGGGGGGGGGAGCAGGGAGGTGAGTTTATGTGTGGGATCTTGCTGTGTGCCAAAACAACGGCCACGTTTCCCTGCAGCGCGGCTCTCACTTGTGTTAATGCGGCTGTTGAGGGGATGTGGACGTGTGAAGTCTGTTTGTTCTTTTGAGACCAAACAGAATCTGTTGGGTTTTTTTTATTTGGAGAGAGAGAGTGTGTGTGTGTGTTTGGTGCACAGCCAATCTGTGACTAAGCCAGTGGCGAATGATTAACAGTCCACTTGTCTCTTAACAAGAGTCATATCTCTGTTTGTTCCGGGTTTTATTGCCCTGGTGACAGGACCATTACCGCCTGAAAAAGATAATGAAGGGATGTCGCTATGGCAACGCCAGCCCACACATCTTGGGCTGCTAATGTGTCAGGGAACTGCGGAACCGATAGATAGAGAGAAAGAGGGAGGGAGGGCGGGAGGGGTGGGTGACTCAAAATGGTGGCCTGCCCAAGGCTGAATGTGAGACCAGTGTCCTTCGACATGGTCCAAGGTCGACGCGAGGAAACCATCTACAAGATGCACTGCAGCAACTCGCCAAGGCTGCTTCGACAGCGCCGCCCAAACCCACCACCTCTACCACCTAGAAGGACAAGGGCAGCAGACACATGGGGAACACCACCACCTGCAAGTTCCCCTCCGAGCCCCTCACCATCCCGACTTGGAAATATATCGGCCGTTCCTTCACTGTGGCTGGGTCAAAATCCTGGAACTCCCTCCCTAACAGCACAGTGGGGGTACCTACACCACACGGGGCAAAATCCTGGAACTCCCTCCCTAACAGCACGGTGGGTGTACCTACACCACACGGGACAAAATCCTGGAACTCCCTCCCTAACAGCACGGTGGGTGTACGTACACCACACGGGACAAAATCCTGGAACTCCTTCCCTAACAGCACGGTGGGTGTACCTACACCACACGGACAAAATCCTGGAACTCCCTCCCTAACAGCACGGTGGGTGTACCTACACCACACGGGACAAAATCCTGGAACTCCCTCCCTAACAGCACGGTGGGTGTACCTACACCACACGGGACAAAATCCTGGAACTCCCTCCCTAACAGCACGGTGGGTGTACCTACACCACACGGGACAAAATCCTGGAACTCCCTCCCTAACAGCACGGTGGGTGTACCTACACCACACGGGACAAAAACCTGGAACTCCCTCCCTAACAGCACAGTGGGTGTACCTACACCACACGGGACAAAATCCTGGAACTCCCTCCCTAACAGCACGGTGGGTGTACCTACACCACACGGGACAAAATCCTGGAACTCCCTCCCTAACAGCACGGTGGGTGTACCTACATCACACGAGACAAAATCCTGGAACTCCCTCCCTAACAGCGCGGTGGGTGTACCTACACCACACGGGGACAAAATCCTGGAACTCCCTCCCTAACAGCACGGTGGGTGTACCTACACCACACTGGGCAAAATCCTGGAACTCCCTCCCTAACAGCACGGTGGGTGTACCTACACCACACGGGACAAAATCCTGGAACTCCCTCCCTAACAGCACAGTGGGTGTACCTACACCACACGGGACAAAATCCTGGAACTCCCTCCCTAACAGCACAGTGGGTGTACCTACACCACACGGGACAAAATCCTGGAACTCCCTCCCTAACAGCACAGTGGGTGTACCTACACCAGATGAGACTGCAGCAGCTCAAGAAGGCAGCTCACCCCCCCACCTTCTCAAGGGGCAATTAGAGATGGGAAATAAATGCTGGGCCTGGCCCGTGACACCCTCATCATTGAGTGACATGTTCCCATGTTCTAATATCTCTCTCTCTCTGAGCAACACCCCTCCCACCGTGTCCTCCTTTTAGAAGGGTCGCCCAATGAGCTGCCTATGATGAAAGGCAGAGTATTCTCACCTCTCTGACATTGTCTGCAACCGGCCTTCTCTCTCCTGGTCACCCATCCACAACCCATGAATATTACCTCGCGATAACTCTGCTCCATAACTCTCCCTGTACACTTACTCACAGTGAGTCCCCTTCACCTGTCACCCCCTGTGATCGCTGAACCACACTGGCCCCCATTTGACAACACCTCCATCTTAAAATTCACATTCTCATTTCCAAATCCCTCCTCAATGCCCCTCCCTATCTCTGTAACCTCCTCAAGCCCCTACACCCATCCCTATCTCTGTAACCTCGTCCAGCCCCTACAACCCTCCCTATCTCTGTAACCTCCTCCAGCCTCTACACCCCTCCCTATCTCTGTAACCCCTTCCAGCCCCTATAACCCTACCTCTGTAACCTCCTCCAGCTCCTACACCCCTCCCTATCTCTGTAACCTCCTCCAGCCCCTACAACCCTCCCTATCTCTGTAACCTCCTCCAGCCCCTACAACCATCCCTATCTCTGTAACTTCCTCCAGCCCCTACACCCCTCCCTATCTCTGTAACCTCCTCCAGCCCCTACAACCCTCCCTATCTCTGTAAACTCCTCCAGCCCCTACACCCCTCCCTATCCCTGTAACCTCCTCCAGCCCCTACACCCCTCCCTATCTCTGTAACCTCCAGTCCCTATACCCCTCCCTATCTCTGTCACCTCCTACAACCCTCCGAGATCTCTGCGCTCCTTCAATTCCGGCCTCTCGAACATCCCCCGATTCCCAACGCTCCACCATTGGCGGCCGTGCCTTCAGCTGCCTGGGGGCCCTGAGCTCTGGTGGGTTTCATCTTCAAACCCCCCTCTAACCTCTCTGCCCCTCCATCACTCCTCCTTTAAGACACTCCTTAAAAACTGACCTCTGACCGAGCTTTGGGTCACCTGTCCATAATACCTCCTCATGTGGCTCAGGGGTCAGATTCTGTCTGCTCTACGCTCCTGTGAAGCGGCTGGGGGATGTTCCTCTGTTAAAGGTGGGATATAATTGGAGGCTGTTATTGGTGCAAGCTGCAGGCTCCTGTGGCCTATGCAACTTGACCCTGTCCACCCTTCCGTGGCCTCGGGGGCTAACCTTATATAAATGCCCAACCGATGCTCCCCTCTTTGACAAGACTCTTTCCAACCTTGTCGCTAATTGGCCATTAGTTGTGTGTCTGGTAATCTTCTCTGAATGCCTCAGGAAAATACATCAGGAACCTTCCCTGGGACATCATGTCCATCAAACATCCCCCGGGGACTGATTTAATTAGCGGAGGCTTCTAAAACATTCACAGACAAGCCAGCAAAAAGAGCAAATTGTCCTCTGTGAGATGACGAGTGCAGTGGGATTGGTGCAAATGCCTTTCGATGCAGCCAGCACTGTGGCAGCCAATGTGTGCACAGCAAGATCCCAGGGACCCCCCATCTGATAATGGCCCCTCCATCTGATAATTAGCACTCACCCTCCGACAGTGTGGCGTTCCCTCGGCGCTGACCCTCCCACAGCGCGGCGCTGACCCTCCCACAGCGCGGCGCTGACCCTCCCACAGCGCGGCGCTGACCCTCCCACAGCGCGGCGCTGACCCTCCCACAGCGCGGCGCTGACCCTCCCACAGTGCGGCGCACCCTCGGCGCTGACCCTCCGACAGTGCGGCGCTCCCTCAGCGCTGACCCTCCGACAGTGCGGTGATCCCTCAGTGTAAGCCTGCACTGTGGAGCTACATTGTGTGGAGTGGGATTTGGTGCCAGCACTGTTTGACTCAGAACCGATAGTGGACTTACTGAGACAAAGTAGACAGTGGTAAATAAACAGATCAATGCTCAGCAACTCATTTATTCGAGAGTGGAGACTGGACAAGGTGAAGAGGAAAGAGGAACAGCCAATCCATGAGGAATTTTCACAACATCCTACTGGCCCTGTGACAACAGGCAGGGAAACATTGACTGGTAGCAAAACTCTGGCACTAAATCATGGGGAAAATGTCAGGACAGTGTGTAAGACAGTGACCTGAGGCTTAAATAATTCTGTACAGTGGGAGTGAACGGGAAGGGTTTTGGGTCCATTGGGATTGTGGACAGTGGGAGTGAACAGGAAGGGGTTTGGGTCCATTGGGATTGTGGACAGTGGGAGTGAACGGGAAGGAGTTTGGGTCCATTGGGATTGTGGACAGTGGGAGTGAACGGGAAGGGGTTTGGGTCCATTGGGATTGTGGACAGTGGGAGTGAACGGGAAGGGGTTTGGTTCCATTGGGATTGTGGACAGTGGGCTTGAATGGGAAGGGGTTTGGGTCCTTTGGGATTGTGGACAGTGGGAGTGAACGGGAAGGGGTTTGTGTCCATTGGGATTGTGTACAGTGGGAGTGAATGGGAAGGGGTTTGGGTCCATTGGGATTGTGGACAGTGGGAGTGAACGGGAAGGGGTTTGGGTCCATTGGGATTGTGGACAGTGGGAGTGAACGGGAAGGGGTTTGGGTCCATTGGGATTGTGGACAGTGGGAGTGAACGGGAATGGGTTTGGGTCCATTGGGATTGTGGACAGTGGAAGTGAACGGGAAGGGGTTTGGGTCCATTGGGATTGTGGACAGTGGAAGTGAACGGGAAGGGGTTTGGGTCCATTGGGATTGTGGACAATGGTAGTGAACGGGAAAGGGTTTGGGTCCATTGGTATTGTGTACAGTGGGAGTGAACGGGAAGGGATTTGGGTCCATTGGGATTGTGGACAATGGTAGTGAACGGGAAGGGGTTTGGGTCCATTGGGATTGTGTACAGTGGGAGTGAACGGGAAGGGATTTGGGTCCATTGGGATTGTGGACAATGGTAGTGAACGGGAAGGGGTTTGGGTCCATTGGGATTGTGTACAGTGGGAGTGAACGGGAAGGGGTTTGGGTCCATTGGGATTGTGGACAATGGTAGTGAACGGGAAGGGGTTTGGGTCCATTGGGATTGTGTACAGTGGGAGTGAACGGGAAGGGGTTTGGGTCCATTGGGATTGTGGACAATGGTAGTGAACGGGAAGGGGTTTGGGTCCATTGGGATTGTGTATGGTGGGAGTGAACGGGAAGGGGTTTGGGTCCATTGGGATTGTGGACGGTGGGAGTGAACGGGAAGGGGTTTGGGTCCATTGGGATTGTGTACAGTGGGAGTGAATGGGAAGGGGTTTGGGTCCATTGGGATTGTGTACAGTGGGAGTGAATGGGATTGGATAGTAATGCTCCCAATTACCACTGACAGTCTCTCATTTGTGTGTGGGTGTGAGAGAGAGAGAGAGAGTCAGAGTGAGAGCGTGTGTGTATGAGAGCGAGTGTCCGAGTGTGTGTTTGTGTAGTGTTTGCGTGAGTATGCACGAGAGTGTGTAAGTGCATGTCTGCGTAAGTCTGTGTTTGTGTGTGTGTGTCAGTGTGAGAGGGGGTGTGTCAGTGTGAGAGGGGGATGTCAGTGTGAGGGGGGGGATGTCAGTGTGAGGGGGGGGGATGTCAGTGTGAGGGGGGGATGTCAGTGTGAGGGGGGGATGTCAGTGTGAGGGAGGGCGAGTCAGTGTGAGAATGAGTGTGTGTGTGTGTGTGTGTGTGTGTGTGTGTGTGACTATTAGGCACCCACAGGATTTGATGGATGTTCGCCAAATAGCTCACCCTCTCCTTGTTGCTTCCCCACACGGAATGGCCACGCGTGTGAAGCTGGGTGTGGGGAGGGGGGGGGGGGGGGAGTCGGCGGTCGGGTTGGGGTGGTGAGAGAGAGCCGCCAGTCACCCTATATCTGGGGCAAGTGCCACCTGAATTAATTCTCCCCCCTGAGGTGGCGGTGGTGGAGGTGGAGGTGCGGGAGGGGGAGGTGTGAGGGAATGGGGGCACTAGACGACCAGAACAGGAAGGGGGTAAATGAATATTTGCAAATTGCGCACAAAATAAAAAAAACCTGGTCCAAAATCCAAATTCACCTCAACCTCTTTCCTCCCTCTCTGTCCAGCCGTGTCACAGATGTGATGTGCCCTCCCCTCTCCCAGTTTACCCCTCCCTCTGCCTGTGATGTCAGCACCCAGCCTTGTCTAGGCGTCTGTTTCATTTTCTCGCCACACTCTCACTCTCACTCTCCCCCTCTGCTCACCTGCTTCATCGGTCCCTTGGGCAGCCTCATACCATCTCAGCATGATGGGCCCGGGTCTCTGCTCCCTGCTTCTCACCACCTGCATCGCCCTCCGCTTCTTCGAGACTGCCAAGGGCAAGGTAAGCGATTTTGGAAAGAATGAAGAGGGAAAGCGGCTAGGGGGGGGCGGGGGGGTGGAGCAGCAGCCTTGCAGTTCAATCCGGACTCCCCACCTCCCCCCACTATTTAAACAGTCTCTCCTGGGTGAAGCTGCTGTCCGCGGTGCTGAAATGTACAAGCCTTACAGGAGGCTCTGTCTCCATGTGGAATATCGACTCAGCTTTCCTCTGCTTAATGTTTGCACTGCGTCACTGTTCCTCCCACCATCTCTCTCTCTCTTTCTGCCCCTTCCTCTGTCCCTCTTTCCCTATGCCTTTCTGTCTGTCTCTGTCTCTCTCTCCCACCCTCCTTTCTGTCTCTGTCTCTCTCCCACCCTCCTTTCTGTCTGTCTCTCTCTCTCCCACCCTCCTTTCTGTCTCTGTCTCTCTCCCACCCTCCTTTCTGTCTGTCTCTGTCTCCCACCCTCCTTTCTGTCTGTCTGTCTGTCTCTCCCACCCTCCTTTCTGTCTGTCTCTCTCTCCCACCCTCCTTTCTGTCTGTCTGTCTGTCTCTCCCACCCTCCTTTCTGTCTGTCTCTCTCTCCCACCCTCCTTTCTGTCTGTCTGTGTCTCTCTCCCACCCTCCTTTCTGTCTGTCTGTCTCTCTCTCCCACCCTCCTTTCTGTCTGTCTGTCTCTCTCTCCCACCCTCCTTTCTGTCTCTCTCTCCCACCCTCCTTTCTGTCTCTCTCTCCCACCCTCCTTTCTGTCTGTCTGTCTCTCTCTCCCACCCTCCTTTCTGTCTCTCTCTCCCACCCTCCTTTCTGTCTCTCTCCCACTCTCCTTTCTGTCTCTCTCTCCCACCCTCCTTTCTGTCTGTCTCTCTCTCCCACTCTCCTTTCTGTCTCTCTCTCCCACCCTCCTTTCTGTCTGTCTCTCTCTCCCACTCTCCTTTCTGTCTCTCTCTCCCACCCTCCTTTCTGTCTGTCTCTCTCTCCCACCCTCCTTTCTGTCTCTCTCCCACTCTCCTTTCTGTCTCTCTCTCCCACCCTCCTTTCTGTCTGTCTCTCTCTCCCACTCTCCTTTCTGTCTCTCTCTCCCACCCTCCTTTCTGTCTCTCTCTCCCACCCTCCTTTCTGTCTCTCTCTCCCACCCTCCTTTCTGTCTGTCTGTCTCTCTCTCCCACCCTCCTTTCTGTCTCTCTCTCCCACCCTCCTTTCTGTCTCTCTCCCACTCTCCTTTCTGTCTCTCTCTCCCACCCTCCTTTCTGTCTGTCTCTCTCTCCCACTCTCCTTTCTGTCTCTCTCTCCCACCCTCCTTTCTGTCTGTCTCTCTCTCACTGCCCCTTTTCTATCTCTCCTTCTCTCCCTCCCCTTTTCAGTTTCTCTCATATCTCTGTCACCCTTTCTGCTTCTTTCCTTCTACCTGTTTCTATCGCTTTCTCTCCCTCCCCCTTCCCATCTCTTACCTTCTCTCCCTTCCCTTTATGTGTCTCTCTCCCCCACACTTGTCTCTCTCCTCTCTATCTCTCTCCCACCTTCCTGTCTCTCTCCTCTCTTTCTCTCCATTTCTTTCACCCTCCGCTCTCTCCCCCTCCCTCCTTTCTGTCTATCTCCCCTGTCTCTCTCTGTCCCCCACCCCCTTTTCTGCCTTTCTCCTCTCTCACTCTCTCCCTCCCAGCTTCTGTATCTCTCTTCTCGTACTTACTGCCTTTTTCTCTCTCACCTTCTGCCTTTTTCTCTCCCTCCCACCTCTCTCTCATATATTGGTCTTTCACTTCCTCTCTCCTCTCTCTCTTCCTCCCTGTCTTTTCCTCTCAGCCTAATTCTTTTCTCTGCTCTTTCTCCATCTCCTCTCTCTCTCTCTCCTTTCTCTCTGTCTTTCCTTCTCTCTGCGCCTGTCTTTGTCTCACTTCTTTCTCTACCATTCTCACTCCCCTTCTCCTTCCACATCTGTCTCTCTGTCTCCGTCTCCATCCCTGTCTCTTTTTCTCTCTCCTTCCCTTTGTCTGTCTCTCTCTCCCTCCCTCTCCGTCCCTCTGTCTGTCTCTCTCCTTCCCTGTCTGTCTCTCTCCCTCCGTCCCTCCCTCCCTCTCCATCCCTGTCTCTCTCTCTCCATCCCTCTGTCTCTCCCTCCCTCTCCATCCCTCTGTCTCTCTCTCTCCCTCTGTCTCTCTCCCTCCCTCTGTCTGTCTGTCTGTCTCTCTTTCTCTCTCTCTCCCTCCCTCCCTCTGTCTGTCTCTCTCTCTCTCTCCCTCCCTCCCTCTCTGTCTCTCTCTCTCTCCCTCTTCCTCTCTCTCTCAGCCCTGGCAGAAAGTAGGATGACTTTCACTGCCCCCGAGATTTCATGTGCAAACCCAAGACAGGACGTGACCACAAATCTCCAACACTATAGATTGATTTTTTTCTAGAATGAACCTCGGCATATGTAACCGCACAACAGAAAATGTCCACTTTGAGGCGTTCAACATGTCCTTAGTCTTAAGTGTAACATTCATCATTAAATTTACATTTCTTCTAACCTCATAAACAGATCAATTATCCACAGCATCAAATATTTCCAATCGGGATATTTGATCCAATGCCAATCATTTGAAATCACTGTCAGGGATAAAACACCGCCAGTTCAGAAAAAGTAATATTTCTGTCGATGTTTTGCAGTTTCCTCAAATACTCTGGGGATTTTTTTTATAAGAATAATTTCTCTCCTGACTCGTACAATGCCCGGGAATATCGTGGCACCCGGCAACACCGAGAGTGGGAGAGTGAGTCATTCACCAGGCTTCAAAACTCATTCGAAGGAATATTTCTGAAGGCGCTAATGGCCTCAAACTCAATTATCCTCCCAGTTCATTAAACTCCTCTGTCTCCCTTTATCTCACTCCCCTCTTTCACATTGGCTCACTTCCCCAATCCCCGTCAGTCTTTCCCTCTCTGTCTCTCATTATCTCTCTCATTGTCACACTCTCTCTGATGGGGACAGTGTAGAGGGAGCTTTACTCTGTATCTAACCACGTGCTGTACCTGTCCTGGGAGTGTTTGATGGGGACGGTGTAGAGGGAGCTTTACTCTGTATCTAACCCCGTGCTGTACCTGCCCTGGGAGTGTTTGATGGGGACAGTGTAGAGGGAGCTTTACTCTGTATCTAACCCGTGCTGTACCTGTCCTGGGAGTGTTTGATGGGGACAGTGTAGAGGGAGCTTTACTCTGTATCTAACCCGTGCTGTACCTGTCCTGGGAGTGTTTGATGGGGACAGTGTAGAGGGAGCTTTACTCTGT
Organism: Isurus oxyrinchus; assembly: GCA_026770705.1. NCBI lineage: Eukaryota > Metazoa > Chordata > Chondrichthyes > Lamniformes > Lamnidae > Isurus > Isurus oxyrinchus. The sequence goes on from JANJGN010004066.1 coordinate 34,502, forward strand.
ATCTAACCCCGTGCTGTACCTGTCCTGGGAGTGTTTGATGGAGACGGTGTAGAGGGAGCTTTACTCTGTATCTAACCCCGTGCTGTACCTGTCCTGGGAGTGTTTGATGGGGACAGTGTAGAGGGTGCTTTACTCTGTATCTAACCCCGTGCTGTAACTGTCCTGGGAGTGTTTGATGGAGACAGTGTAGAGGGAGCTTTACTCTGTACCTAACCCCGTGCTGTACCTGTCCTGGGAGTGTTTGATGGGGACAGTGTAGAGGGAGCTTTACTCTATATCTAACCCCGTGCTGTACCTGTCCTGGGAGTGTTTGATGGAGACAGTGTAGAGGGAGCTTTACTCCGTATCTAACCCCGTGCTGTACCTGTCCTGGGAGTGTTTGATGGGGAAGGTGTAGAGAGAGCTTTACTCTGTATCTACCCCGTGCTGTACCCCTTGCAGCCCATGTACATCCCATCAGTTGAAAGGTTCTTGTGTAAATAACTGCTGTGGTAATGGGACTATAACCTTTCTGGCCATCAAAGGGTTAACAGTGAGAAGCCCATGGATGATAACGTGGGTAAACATAATGAAAATGTGTGGATGTTTTTTTCCAGAACCTTCCAGTACAATCTGCCCACCTTGTGACTGATATTAAGATTCCAACTCCAGGAACGGTGGCGACAAAGAGAGACGCCAAGATAGTTATTGCTGGGTTTGGAGTGGGATTTGGCTGCTACGCTGTCTCTGCTGTGTATAATCTCTCCTGCGCTGGGGCACCAACGAGCCAACCTTTAATGGGAGTCATAAAGTGACACAGGACAGGGGGAGGCCATTCAGCCCATCGTGCTTGGGCTGGCCCCTTTGACAAGCTGTCTCTCTTTTCCCCCCCCCCCCACCCCCTGTCGTTTCCCCCCCAATCACCCTGCACATTTTCCCCCTTCCAGTATTTATCCAATTCCGCCCCCCCACTTTGGCAAGGGTGAATCTGCTTCCCCCGCCCTTTCAGGCAGCACCTTCCAGATCAAAATCAAAATGAAAATTCTCCTCCTCTCCCCCCGCACCACTTCCCCCGCCCCCCCCCCCCCCCCGGCTCTTTGGCCGATTCTCATTAACCCGTGTCCACCCACCACGCCGTACCCAACCCCCCACCCACCCCGAACTCTGGTTACCGAGCAACCCCCCCCACCAGCACCACCCACTTGACCTCCAGGGCCATCCTCACGTTCTGACCTCACGTTCTGACCTTTGCTCTCACCCTACCGGTGATTTGAAGGGGGGTTGGGGGTGGGAGGAGGGAGGAGAGGTCAGCGTACAATCCCAGCGGGCCAATGCTCTCTGCAGCCGCAGGGGGTTCCCCCCCTCTGGGATCAACGCTGTTCACAATCTGGGCCAGGAATACACAAACCGGCGGCAGCGCCGGACTTTCAAAGGTCCCGTCGCGTTCTATCACCCTGCCACCCCCCACCCCGGCCTGCAAAATCCCGTCTTTGGGATCACAATACACACGTTTATCTAAATTTGTTGGTGGGGGGGGGGGGGGGGGGGGAGGATCGCGACCAGTCACAGGAGGACGTGAATACACTTGCAGAACGGGGCAAGTGAAGTTCAACACGGGGGAAACGTGTGGATGTACGATCCGGGAGGGAGAATTGGTGGGGGGGGGGTCACTTACTGCCTGGACGGTGCGGGTCTCGGTGGGGTACAGGGACAAAGAGATCTCGGTGTGCACGTAGACCCATCACTAAACGTCACACCGCAGGGGTAACAAGGCCAGAGTAGAGGCAAACCAAACACTGGCCTTTATTTCCAGAGGGACAGAGTCCACAAGGAAAGGACGTTACGCTGAATCTGGACTGAGCCTGGGTTAGGCCGCGCTGTGGGTGGTCCTGGCCGCCGTGTTATAAAAAGGGTATCGAGGCACTGGAGAGGGTGCAGAGATTTACAGAGGATGATCTCAGAAAGGTCTGGGTGTACGGAATGGGTAAGGATCGACAGGCTGGGACCCTTTTTCTCTGGTGGCTGATGGGGGGGTCACTGGGGGCAGCGGTGGGGAAGGGGGGCTGAAGGTGTGGGAAATTGCCCATCCAACGACTTGGGAAGGGCCCAAACTTCACGTCCACAACCCCAGGGCATCCCTGAAGCTCAAACGGCCAGGCAAGTGCACGTCACGCTGCAGGAGAGGCCGGATGACAGTCGGTGCACAGCAAGATCCCAGCAGACAGGAACGTCATCGTCGACCCAGAGCGCCCGCTTGGTTATGTTGGTTGAGGTCCGCGGAGGGAGAAATCCCCCCCCCCCCCCCCCACATAGGTGACCGTGTGATCCTTCACACCCGCCTGAGGGGGTGGTGGGGACACCGAGGTTTCGTGTTTTGTGCAGAAAGCAGGAGCCTCTGTTCGTGCGGCGCTCCCTCAGCACTGACCCTCCCACAGTGCGGTGTTCCCTCAGCACTGACCCTCCGACAGTGCGGCGCTCCCTCAGCACTGACCCTCCGACAGTGCGGCGCTCCCTCAGCACTGACCCTCCCACAGTGCGGCGCTCCCTCAGCACTGACCCTCCGACAGCACGGCGCTCCCC
>JANJGN010004067.1:0-7500 GCA_026770705.1 Isurus oxyrinchus
TGATTTCCCACTTCGTCAAGTCAAACCGGTTAATGATTTCCCCGGTCACTTCTCCGCGCGGCTTGCCTCTAATCAGTGGAGGCGGGCTTAATATACGCCTAAGGGGAGCAACCTGGGGCACGATGCCGTCCTAGCAGAGCTCTTGAAGGGGGTGGGAATTGGAATAGTTTCGGTGATGAAGGAAGGCAGCAAATTAAAGTGTACCTGGTTAATGATTTACCCTGCAAGCTGAATCGGTTAATGATTTCCCCTTTGCTCAGGTGAGACTGGTTAATGATTTCCCCCGTCACTTTTCCGCGCGGTTTGGCTCTAATGAGTGGAGGCGGGCTTAATATACGCCTAAGGGGGGCAATCTGGGGAGCGTGGCCGTGCCAGAGCAGCTCTTGGGCGGGGTGGGAATGTGGATTTGGGTCGGTGATGATGGAAGGGCGGGAGTTAACGGGGTTGAATGGCTGGCAAGGGGGTTTCGGGTGCGGTGAGCTGGAAGGGATTGTCAGCTTGTAAGGCATAGGCTTAGCGAGGGCGTGGGAGGTCCGAGCAGCAAGCGGGTGGATGTGGCGGTGTTGGCCGGGCAGAGCGTCGCCATTGCCGGATGGGCAGAGTGGATTGGGGTCGGTGTTGGGTGGAGAGGCTGTTTTGTTAGGGAAGGCTGGGGGCTGGAAGAGGGTTGATGTTGGTGGCGTTGCAAGAGTGTGCCGGCGCGGGAATGGTGGCGAAGGCGGCGGATTGGTAGCCGGGATTGTGAGTGTTGGTGTTGGGGTCGGGGATGGGGTTTGGGTAAGTTTCAGGGGGTTAGGGGTTAGGGTACGGGTTAGGGTTAGGGGTTAGGCTTCGGGTTGCGGCAAATGGTTAACTGGTTACTAGGCAGGGTAGCCGACCGTTAATCCGGCTCTCCGGCCCGCTTATAAGGGTGCACTAAGATGCAGAGCACACCAGCTGGTCCACGTGCGATGTAAAAAGCGGGCAACCAGTTAGCAGACACGGCAGCCGGCAGGTAATTTAAGCCGCCCGCCCGCCCGCCCGCCCGGTAGTACGGCTGCATGTAGCTGCAGAGCAGCCAAGCGGCTGCTGAGAGTAAGTACTGAAGGGGAAATGGTTAACCGGTTAGCAGGCAGGGCAGCCGGCCGGCCGGTAATCGGAGCCGTCCACGCGGTACTACGGCTGCCGTTAGCTGCAGAACAGCCCAGCCGCTGCTGAGAGTGGGTAATGAAGGGGAAATGGGGAACCAGACAACAGGCAGCGCAGCCGACCGTTAATTACAGCCTCCCGCCGGGTAATACGGGTGCAGTAAACTGCAGAAGACGCCAGCAGGTCCAGGGAATGTGTCCAGGACGTGGAAATGGTGAACCGGTCAGCAGGAAGGTCAGCCGGCCGGTAGTACGGGTGCAGTCATCAGCCGGCATCCCGAGCAGCTGAAAAGTCTTAAGCGCGGAATGGGGAAATCATTAACCTGTCAGCAAGCCGGCAGGGAAAGGGTGAAACGGCTTAAAATATCGAGGCGGCAAGGAAAAAATGGCAACCGGGGGCGGGGCGGATTCACAGTCACCACGTGAGAGGGGCGGTGCCTGGAGGCCGGGCAGGCGGTTGGCCGAAGGCCCGATACTCCGGGTGCTGTCAGCATTTCGCTTGCCGAGCTGCTCAAAAGTCGAGGTGCAGAACGGCGAAATCATTAACCGGCAAGCGGATGCATGGCAGCGGGCAGGGAAGGGTCAAAACGGCCTGAAATACCGGAGCGGCGGGCCAAGATGGCTGCCGGGGGGCGTATTCAGCGGTCGCACGTGACGGGGCGGTGCCTGGAGGCCGAGCCGCGCAAGCGCGATTTAAAGCGAGCAAAGTCCGAGCAGGAGCGATATCGTTGGCCATTCAGCCGGTTCGAGCCTGGTGGCCGAGGCGGGGAGGGTGGAACCGGGGAAAGGCTGGGTGTTCGGTGTCCGCCCGGGTGGTCCGGAGTTTTATTCGGGTTAGGGTTAGCGGTTAGGCTTAGGGCTGGGGTTAGGGTTGGGGCGTTAGGGTTAGGGGAAGTGTCAGGGGTAGGGGTAGGGTTAGAGTTAGGGGCTTGGCTTGGTGTTCGTGTCGGGGAAGGGGACAAGGCTAGTTTATTGTTGGCTCGGGGTTCGGGTTAGGGTTAGCGGTTAGGCTTAGGGCTGGGGTTAGGTTTGCGGCCAATGGTTTACCGGTTAGCAGGCAGGGTAGCCGGCCATTATTCAGGGCTTTCGGCATGGTAGTAAAGGTGCGCTGAGCTGCAGAACACAGCCGCTGGTCCACGGGATATGTACGGCACAGGGGAACCTGTGAACCAGTTAGCAGACAAGGCAGCCGACCGGTAATTATAGCCTCCCGCCGGGTAATAGAGGCGCAGTCAGCTGCAGAACACACCAGCAGGTCCAAGGACTAAGTACAGAATGAGGACACGGGCAGCCGGTCAGCAGGCAGGGCTGCCGGCCGGTAATTACAGCCTCCCGCCCGGTCATAGGGGTGCAGTTAGCTGCAGAACACACCAGCAGGTCCAAGGACTAAGTACAGAATGAGGACACGGGCAGCCGGTCAGCAGGCAGGGATGCCGGCCTGCCATAGGGGTGCAGTTAGCTGCAGAACACACCAGCAGGTCCAAGGACTAAGGACAGAATGGGGACACGGGCAGCCAGTTAGCAGGCAGGGCTGCCGGCCGGTAATTACAGCCTCCCGCCCGGTCATAGGGGTGCAGTTAGCTGCAGAACACACCAGCAGGTCCAAGGACTAAGGACAGAATGGGGACACGGGCAGCTGGTTAGCAGGCAGGGCTGCCGGCCGGTAATTACAGCCTCCCGCCCGGTCATAGGGGTGCAGTTAGCTGCAGAACACACCAGCAGGTCCACGGACTAAGTACCGAATGGGGACACGGGCAGTCGGTTAGCAGGCAGGGCTGCCGGCCGGTAATTACAGCCTCCCGCCCGGTCATCGGGGTTCAGTTAGCTGCAGAACACACCAGCAGGTCCAGGGACTCAGCACGGAATGGGGACATGGGCAGCCGGTTAGCAGGCTGGGCTGCCGGCCGGTATTTACAGCCTCCCGCCCGGTCATAGGGGTGCAGTTAGCTGCAGAACACACCAGCAGGTCCAGGGACTCAGCACGGAATGGGGACATGGGCAGCCGGTTAGCAGGCTGGGCTGCCGGCCGGTATTTACAGCCTCCCGCCCGGCCATAGGGGTGCAGTTAGCTGCAGAACACACCAGCATGTCCAAGGACTAAGTACAGAATGAGGACACGGGCAGCCGGTCAGCAGGCAGGGCTGCCGGCCGGTAATTACAGCCTCCCGCCCGGTCATAGGGGTGCAGTTAGCTGCAGAACACACCAGCAGGTCCAGGGACTCAGTACGGAATGGGGACACGGGCAGCCGGTTAGCAGGCTGGGCTGCCGGCCGGTATTTACAGCCTCCCGCCCGGTCATAGGGGTGCAGTTAGCTGCAGAACACACCAGCAGGTCCACGGACTAAGTACCGAATGGGGACACGGGCAGCCGGTTAGCAGGCTGGGCTGCCGGCCGGTATTTATAGCCTCCCGCCCGGTCATAGGTGTGCAGTTAACTGCAGAACACACCAGCAGGTCCAGGGACTCAGTACCAAACGGGGAATCGGTTAAGCGGTTACCTGGCAGGGCAGCCGACCAGTAATCATAGCCTCCCGCCCGGTCGTAGGGGTGCAGTTAGCTGCAGAACACACCAGCAGGTCCAGGGAATGTGTGCAGGACGGGGAAATGCTTAACGGGTTAGCAGGCCGGGCAGCCGGCCGGTAGTTGGAGCCGCCCGCCCGGTCGTACGGGAGCCGTCATCAGCCGGCATCCCGAGCAGCTGAAAAGTCTAAGCGCAGAATGGGGACATGGTGAACCAGTCAGCCAGCGGGCAGGGAAGGGTCGAAACGGCCTAAAATACCGGGCCGGCGGGCCAAGATGGCTGCCGGGGGGCGTATTCAGGGCCCCCACGTGAGGGGCCGGGGCTGGGGGCCGAGCCGGGCAAGCGCGGTTGAGAAACAGCCGAGTCCGAGCAGGGGGAAATCATTAACCGGTGATCCGGTTCGACCCCCCCCCCGGTGGCCGAGGCGGGGAGGGTCGACCCGGGGAAAGGTTGGGTGTTCGGTGTCCCTCAGGGCGGTCCCGAGCGCGTCCTAAAATAATCCGGGCTCCTGGGCCCTTTTTTGAAAAAGAACCGGTCGGGGAGCGGGTGCAATCCGGAAGGCCTGGCGGGGCTTCGGTGCCTCTTCCTCGGCATGACTACCGGAGGGTCGTCGGCCTGAATGACGGTTGCATTTGCTGGCTGTGGAGGTTGGCGGGCTATCTGCAGAATAGGAGGAGGTGGCAAATCGAGAATGGGTCGACTTCGCCAAGTGCCTTCTCGAGCCTCCAGGTCTGCAGGGACCGACCCAGGCTGCCGCCAAACCGACCGGGAGGCCCCGCCGTCGGCCATTTTTGGTCATTTTCGGCATTTTTCGCCTCTTTCGGCCGGTCAAGAAAAGCGGCGGCCTGACACCCGGGCGTGCACGGGGAAGGCTCCCCCTCGCCGGGAGGACCGGAGTTTGCCCCGGAAACCTCCGGAAGCCGGCCGGGAAGGCGGCTTCGGCCCGATGCACCTCCGGCTGCGTCCGAAGGCCGGGGGAAGTGGCCCCTGGGCCCGTGTGAGGGAAATCCGTGCCAAGACGGAAGTCCATGAGGTCGGATCCGAAGCTTCTGCCGGGCCCCCGGTGGAGGCATTCCCGCTAGGCGGGGCGAATCGGCCCGGCCACGGGGCGGGTTGCAATTGTTGGAGGGGGGCTGCCGGAGCTAGATAATGATTTCCCCTCGGTTCTCCCGATGGGGAAACGGCGAAAGGAGGTGTCGCGGGCTTTCGAGGCCTCCTCGGCGGCTGGACTACCGACCGACATCTCGGCTGCATTTGCTGGCTGGGGGGGTTGGCGGGGTATCTGCAGAATGGTAGGAGGTGGCAAGTCGAGAATCGGTCGACAGCTCCGAGTGCCGTCTCGAGCCTCCAGGTCCGCAGGGACCGATCCAGGCTGCCGCCTAACCGACCAGGAGGCCCCGCCGTCGGCCATTTTTGTCCATTTTCGGCATTTTTTACCGTCTTTCGGTCGGTCACGGAAAGCGGCGACCGGAAGCCCGGGCGTGCCCGGGGACGGCTCCCACTGGCCCCGGGGACCGGATTTGCCCCGGTCGGAGCCCCGGAAACGCACCCGAAGCCGGCCGGAGAAGGCGGCTAAGGGCAATGCACCTCGGATTGAATTTGCGCACCGGGGAAAGTGGCCTCGGGGCCCGCGAGGTGTGACGGTGTGCCTTCGGTAAGCTTCTGGAGAAATGGGTAACCAATGCACCTCGGACTGAATGTGCAGGACGTGCAACGGGGCCTCCGGGTCCGCGAGATATCGCAGGTTGGCCTCGGTAAGCCTCTGGAGAAATGGCTAACCAATGGGACAGTGGCCCTGAGAAATCATTAACCATTTGGACTTCGTCTCTGGCAGAGAGGCAAGTGTGGTGCAGAAATCATTAACCATTTGGACTTAGTCTCTGGCAGCGAGGCAAGTGTGGTGCAGAAATCATTAACCATTTGGACTTAGTCTCTGGCAGCGAGGCAAGTGTGGCGGAGAAATCATTAACCATTTGGACTTAGTCTCTGGCAGCGAGGCAAGTGTGGCGCAGAAATCATTAACCGTTTGGACTTCGTCTCTGGCAGAGAGGCAAGTGTGGTGCAGAAATCATTAACCATTTGGACTTCGTCTCTGGCACAGAGGCAAGTGCAGTGGAGAAATCATTAACCATTTGGACTTAGTCTCTGGCAGCGAGGCAAGTGTGGCGGAGAAATCATTAACCGTTTGGACTTCGTCTCTGGCAGAGAGGCAAGTGTGGTGCAGAAATCATTAACCGTTTGGACTTAGTCTCTGGCAGCGAGGCAAGTGTGGCGGAGAAATCATTAACCGTTTGGACTTAGTCTCTGGCAGAGAGGCAAGTGTGGTGCAGAAATCATTAACCATTTGGACTTAGTCTCTGGCAGCGAGGCAAGTGTGGTGCAGAAATCATTAACCATTTGGACTTAGTCTCTGGCAGCGAGGCAAGTGTGGCGCAGAAATCATTAACCGTTTGGACTTCGTCTCTGGCAGAGAGGCAAGTGTGGTGCAGAAATCATTAACCATTTGGACTTCGTCTCTGGCACAGAGGCAAGTGCAGTGGAGAAATCATTAACCATTTGGACTTAGTTTCTGGCAGCGAGGCAAGTGTGGCGGAGAAATCATTAACCGTTTGGACTTCGTCTCTGGCAGCGAGGCAAGTGTGGTGCAGAAATCATTAACCATTTGGACTTAGTCTCTGGCAGCGAGGCAAGTGTGGCGGAGAAATCATTAACCGTTTGGACTTCGTCTCTGGCAGAGAGGCAAGTGTGGTGCAGAAATCATTAACCATTTGGACTTAGTCTCTGGCAGCGAGGCAAGTGTGGCGGAGAAATCATTAACCGTTTGGACTTAGTCTCTGGCAGCGAGGCAAGTGTGGCGGAGAAATCATTAACCATTTGGACTTAAGTCTGTGGCAGAGGCAAGTTTGGAAGAGAAATCAGTAACTAATAAATAAAATGCACCCCAGATTGCATTCGCCGGCCGTGGAAAGTGTCTCCTGGGCCCGGGAGAAGAAAATCCGTGCTCAGACGGAAGCGTATGGCGTCGAATCCGAGGCTCTTGCCCGGCTCGCAGTGGGGGTATTCCCCCTGAGAGTAGCGAATCGGCCCGACGGCTGGGTCGGTTGCAATTTTTGGCATGGTACTCGTCCAGCTCATTAATGATTTCCCTTCGGTTCTCCCGAAGAGGAAACGGCAAAATGGCGCTTTGCGGGCTTTTGAGGCCTCCTGGACGGTAGGGCTACCGCCCCACCTCTCGGGTGCAATTGTTGGCCGGGGGGATTGGCGGGGTACCCGGAGAATTTCGGGGACACGATTTTCAGAACATTTTAAGGCAACGGTCACACTTTAAAAATGCCTAAAAAAGTGCGACTTTGAGGAAGGTCAACTATTTCAAATAGAACACCTTCCAATGACCTCTCGGAAGTCCAAAATGACGATGTAAGTGCAATTTATGCGGGCTTTCCGAGCTATGTTGTCGGTCTGAAAAATCGTCCGGGGCCCAGGCCGGTGGTAACCCTGGTTTCAATAATTTTGTGGCGACATGAACAGATGTATATATGTATATATATCCTAAACAGAAATATTCTCTTAAGTGTCACCTGGCGGTGTCCTTCATGATGAATAAAACACAAAGTCTGTTCATTAGTCCCCTTGGGTTGCCAAAGTGCGTGCCCAGAACCCTGTTGAACGCAGGCGACGCACGCCGGCTGCAGGCTTCCTTCCGTGCGAGCGCCAACCTGTTGCTTCCTTTGAACAAAAATAATCTGAAAGTTTCACCTGGTGGCTGGTGTGACTTAATGATGTAAAAAAGACAAAGTGTCACCCGGCGGTGCACTTTGAAAAGAACAGCAATTCTGTTCACAGGCATACATG
>JANJGN010004067.1:20000-25000 GCA_026770705.1 Isurus oxyrinchus
CAGCAGGCAGGGCTGCCGGCCGGTAATTACAGCCTCCCGCCCGGTCATAGGGGTGCAGTTAGCTGCAGAACACACCAGCAGGTCCAAGGACTAAGTACAGAATGAGGACACGGGCAGCCGGTCAGCAGGCAGGGATGCCGGCCTGCCATAGGGGTGCAGTTAGCTGCAGAACACACCAGCAGGTCCAAGGACTAAGGACAGAATGGGGACACGGGCAGCCAGTTAGCAGGCAGGGCTGCCGGCCGGTAATTACAGCCTCCCGCCCGGTCATAGGGGTGCAGTTAGCTGCAGAACACACCAGCAGGTCCAAGGACTAAGGACAGAATGGGGACACGGGCAGCTGGTTAGCAGGCAGGGCTGCCGGCCGGTAATTACAGCCTCCCGCCCGGTCATAGGGGTGCAGTTAGCTGCAGAACACACCAGCAGGTCCACGGACTAAGTACCGAATGGGGACACGGGCAGTCGGTTAGCAGGCAGGGCTGCCGGCCGGTAATTACAGCCTCCCGCCCGGTCATCGGGGTTCAGTTAGCTGCAGAACACACCAGCAGGTCCAGGGACTCAGCACGGAATGGGGACATGGGCAGCCGGTTAGCAGGCTGGGCTGCCGGCCGGTATTTACAGCCTCCCGCCCGGTCATAGGGGTGCAGTTAGCTGCAGAACACACCAGCAGGTCCAGGGACTCAGCACGGAATGGGGACATGGGCAGCCGGTTAGCAGGCTGGGCTGCCGGCCGGTATTTACAGCCTCCCGCCCGGCCATAGGGGTGCAGTTAGCTGCAGAACACACCAGCATGTCCAAGGACTAAGTACAGAATGAGGACACGGGCAGCCGGTCAGCAGGCAGGGCTGCCGGCCGGTAATTACAGCCTCCCGCCCGGTCATAGGGGTGCAGTTAGCTGCAGAACACACCAGCAGGTCCAGGGACTCAGTACGGAATGGGGACACGGGCAGCCGGTTAGCAGGCTGGGCTGCCGGCCGGTATTTACAGCCTCCCGCCCGGTCATAGGGGTGCAGTTAGCTGCAGAACACACCAGCAGGTCCACGGACTAAGTACCGAATGGGGACACGGGCAGCCGGTTAGCAGGCTGGGCTGCCGGCCGGTATTTATAGCCTCCCGCCCGGTCATAGGTGTGCAGTTAACTGCAGAACACACCAGCAGGTCCAGGGACTCAGTACCAAACGGGGAATCGGTTAAGCGGTTACCTGGCAGGGCAGCCGACCAGTAATCATAGCCTCCCGCCCGGTCGTAGGGGTGCAGTTAGCTGCAGAACACACCAGCAGGTCCAGGGAATGTGTGCAGGACGGGGAAATGCTTAACGGGTTAGCAGGCCGGGCAGCCGGCCGGTAGTTGGAGCCGCCCGCCCGGTCGTACGGGAGCCGTCATCAGCCGGCATCCCGAGCAGCTGAAAAGTCTAAGCGCAGAATGGGGACATGGTGAACCAGTCAGCCAGCGGGCAGGGAAGGGTCGAAACGGCCTAAAATACCGGGCCGGCGGGCCAAGATGGCTGCCGGGGGGCGTATTCAGGGCCCCCACGTGAGGGGCCGGGGCTGGGGGCCGAGCCGGGCAAGCGCGGTTGAGAAACAGCCGAGTCCGAGCAGGGGGAAATCATTAACCGGTGATCCGGTTCGACCCCCCCCCCGGTGGCCGAGGCGGGGAGGGTCGACCCGGGGAAAGGTTGGGTGTTCGGTGTCCCTCAGGGCGGTCCCGAGCGCGTCCTAAAATAATCCGGGCTCCTGGGCCCTTTTTTGAAAAAGAACCGGTCGGGGAGCGGGTGCAATCCGGAAGGCCTGGCGGGGCTTCGGTGCCTCTTCCTCGGCATGACTACCGGAGGGTCGTCGGCCTGAATGACGGTTGCATTTGCTGGCTGTGGAGGTTGGCGGGCTATCTGCAGAATAGGAGGAGGTGGCAAATCGAGAATGGGTCGACTTCGCCAAGTGCCTTCTCGAGCCTCCAGGTCTGCAGGGACCGACCCAGGCTGCCGCCAAACCGACCGGGAGGCCCCGCCGTCGGCCATTTTTGGTCATTTTCGGCATTTTTCGCCTCTTTCGGCCGGTCAAGAAAAGCGGCGGCCTGACACCCGGGCGTGCACGGGGAAGGCTCCCCCTCGCCGGGAGGACCGGAGTTTGCCCCGGAAACCTCCGGAAGCCGGCCGGGAAGGCGGCTTCGGCCCGATGCACCTCCGGCTGCGTCCGAAGGCCGGGGGAAGTGGCCCCTGGGCCCGTGTGAGGGAAATCCGTGCCAAGACGGAAGTCCATGAGGTCGGATCCGAAGCTTCTGCCGGGCCCCCGGTGGAGGCATTCCCGCTAGGCGGGGCGAATCGGCCCGGCCACGGGGCGGGTTGCAATTGTTGGAGGGGGGCTGCCGGAGCTAGATAATGATTTCCCCTCGGTTCTCCCGATGGGGAAACGGCGAAAGGAGGTGTCGCGGGCTTTCGAGGCCTCCTCGGCGGCTGGACTACCGACCGACATCTCGGCTGCATTTGCTGGCTGGGGGGGTTGGCGGGGTATCTGCAGAATGGTAGGAGGTGGCAAGTCGAGAATCGGTCGACAGCTCCGAGTGCCGTCTCGAGCCTCCAGGTCCGCAGGGACCGATCCAGGCTGCCGCCTAACCGACCAGGAGGCCCCGCCGTCGGCCATTTTTGTCCATTTTCGGCATTTTTTACCGTCTTTCGGTCGGTCACGGAAAGCGGCGACCGGAAGCCCGGGCGTGCCCGGGGACGGCTCCCACTGGCCCCGGGGACCGGATTTGCCCCGGTCGGAGCCCCGGAAACGCACCCGAAGCCGGCCGGAGAAGGCGGCTAAGGGCAATGCACCTCGGATTGAATTTGCGCACCGGGGAAAGTGGCCTCGGGGCCCGCGAGGTGTGACGGTGTGCCTTCGGTAAGCTTCTGGAGAAATGGGTAACCAATGCACCTCGGACTGAATGTGCAGGACGTGCAACGGGGCCTCCGGGTCCGCGAGATATCGCAGGTTGGCCTCGGTAAGCCTCTGGAGAAATGGCTAACCAATGGGACAGTGGCCCTGAGAAATCATTAACCATTTGGACTTCGTCTCTGGCAGAGAGGCAAGTGTGGTGCAGAAATCATTAACCATTTGGACTTAGTCTCTGGCAGCGAGGCAAGTGTGGTGCAGAAATCATTAACCATTTGGACTTAGTCTCTGGCAGCGAGGCAAGTGTGGCGGAGAAATCATTAACCATTTGGACTTAGTCTCTGGCAGCGAGGCAAGTGTGGCGCAGAAATCATTAACCGTTTGGACTTCGTCTCTGGCAGAGAGGCAAGTGTGGTGCAGAAATCATTAACCATTTGGACTTCGTCTCTGGCACAGAGGCAAGTGCAGTGGAGAAATCATTAACCATTTGGACTTAGTCTCTGGCAGCGAGGCAAGTGTGGCGGAGAAATCATTAACCGTTTGGACTTCGTCTCTGGCAGAGAGGCAAGTGTGGTGCAGAAATCATTAACCGTTTGGACTTAGTCTCTGGCAGCGAGGCAAGTGTGGCGGAGAAATCATTAACCGTTTGGACTTAGTCTCTGGCAGAGAGGCAAGTGTGGTGCAGAAATCATTAACCATTTGGACTTAGTCTCTGGCAGCGAGGCAAGTGTGGTGCAGAAATCATTAACCATTTGGACTTAGTCTCTGGCAGCGAGGCAAGTGTGGCGCAGAAATCATTAACCGTTTGGACTTCGTCTCTGGCAGAGAGGCAAGTGTGGTGCAGAAATCATTAACCATTTGGACTTCGTCTCTGGCACAGAGGCAAGTGCAGTGGAGAAATCATTAACCATTTGGACTTAGTTTCTGGCAGCGAGGCAAGTGTGGCGGAGAAATCATTAACCGTTTGGACTTCGTCTCTGGCAGCGAGGCAAGTGTGGTGCAGAAATCATTAACCATTTGGACTTAGTCTCTGGCAGCGAGGCAAGTGTGGCGGAGAAATCATTAACCGTTTGGACTTCGTCTCTGGCAGAGAGGCAAGTGTGGTGCAGAAATCATTAACCATTTGGACTTAGTCTCTGGCAGCGAGGCAAGTGTGGCGGAGAAATCATTAACCGTTTGGACTTAGTCTCTGGCAGCGAGGCAAGTGTGGCGGAGAAATCATTAACCATTTGGACTTAAGTCTGTGGCAGAGGCAAGTTTGGAAGAGAAATCAGTAACTAATAAATAAAATGCACCCCAGATTGCATTCGCCGGCCGTGGAAAGTGTCTCCTGGGCCCGGGAGAAGAAAATCCGTGCTCAGACGGAAGCGTATGGCGTCGAATCCGAGGCTCTTGCCCGGCTCGCAGTGGGGGTATTCCCCCTGAGAGTAGCGAATCGGCCCGACGGCTGGGTCGGTTGCAATTTTTGGCATGGTACTCGTCCAGCTCATTAATGATTTCCCTTCGGTTCTCCCGAAGAGGAAACGGCAAAATGGCGCTTTGCGGGCTTTTGAGGCCTCCTGGACGGTAGGGCTACCGCCCCACCTCTCGGGTGCAATTGTTGGCCGGGGGGATTGGCGGGGTACCCGGAGAATTTCGGGGACACGATTTTCAGAACATTTTAAGGCAACGGTCACACTTTAAAAATGCCTAAAAAAGTGCGACTTTGAGGAAGGTCAACTATTTCAAATAGAACACCTTCCAATGACCTCTCGGAAGTCCAAAATGACGATGTAAGTGCAATTTATGCGGGCTTTCCGAGCTATGTTGTCGGTCTGAAAAATCGTCCGGGGCCCAGGCCGGTGGTAACCCTGGTTTCAATAATTTTGTGGCGACATGAACAGATGTATATATGTATATATATCCTAAACAGAAATATTCTCTTAAGTGTCACCTGGCGGTGTCCTTCATGATGAATAAAACACAAAGTCTGTTCATTAGTCCCCTTGGGTTGCCAAAGTGCGTGCCCAGAACCCTGTTGAACGCAGGCGACGCACGCCGGCTGCAGGCTTCCTTCCGTGCGAGCGCCAACCTGTTGCTTCCTTTGAACAAAAATAATCTGAAAGTTTCACCTGGTGGCTGGTGTGACTT
>JANJGN010004068.1:0-37024 GCA_026770705.1 Isurus oxyrinchus
CACGCTTTTATCCTGTGTCTCCCCCCTCCTCACACGCTTTTATCCTGTGTCTCCCCCCTCCTCACACGCTTTTATACTGTGTCTCCCCCCTCCTCACACGCTTTTATCCTGTGTCTCCCCCCTCCTCACACGCTTTTATCCTGTGACTCCGCCCTCCTCACAGGCTTTTACCCTGTGTCTCCCCCCTCCTCACAAGCTTTTATCCTGTGTCTCCCCCCTCTTCACACACTTTTATCCTGTGTCTCCCCCCTCCTCACACGCTTTTATCCTCTGTCTACCCCCTCCTCACATGCTTTTATCCTGTGTCTCCCCCTCCTCACACGCTTTTATCCTGTGTCTCCCCCCTCCTCACACGCTTTTATCCTGTGTCTCCCCCCTCCTCACACGCTTTTATCCTGTGTCACCCCCCTCCTCACACGCTATTATCCTGTGTCTCCCCCTGCCTCACAGGCTTTTATCCTGTGTCTCCCCCCCTCCTCACACGCTTTTATCCTGTGTCTCCCCCCTCCTCACAAGCTTTTATCCTGTGTCTCCCCCCTCCTCACACGCTTTTATCCTGTGTCACCCCCCCTCCTCACACGCTTTTATCCTGTGTCTCCCCCTTCCTCACAGGCTTTTATCCTGTGTCTCCCCCCTCCTCACACGCTTTTATCCTGTGTCAACCCCCTCCTCACAAGCTTTTATCCTGTGTCTCCCCCCTCCTCACACGCTTTTATCCTGTGTCTCCCCCCTCCTCACACACTTTTATCCTGTGTCTCCCCCATCCTCACACGCTTTTATCCTGTGTCTCCCCCCTCCTCACACGCTTTTATCCTGTGTCTCCCCCTTCCTCACAGGCTTTTATCCTGTGCCTCCCCCCCTACTCACACGCTTTTATCCTGTGTCTCCCCCCTCCTCACAAGCTTTTATCCTGTGTCTCCCCCCCCCCTCACACGCTTTTATCCTGTGTCACCCCCCCTCCTCACACGCTTTTATCCTGTGTCTCCCCCTTCCTCACAGGCTTTTATCCTGTGTCTCCCCCCCTCCTCACACGCTTTTATCCTGTGTCAACCCCCTCCTCACAAGCTTTTATCCTGTGTCTCCCCCCCTCCTCACACGCTTTTATCCTGAGTCTCCCCCTCCTCACACGCTTTTATCCTGTGTCTCCCCCCTCCTCACACGCTTTTATCCTCTGTCTACCCCCTCCTCACAAGCTTTTATCCTGTGTCTCCCCCCCTCCTCACACACTTTTATCCTGAGTCTCCCCCTCTTCACACACTTTTATCCTGTGTCTCCCCCCCTCCTCACACGCTTTTATCCTCTGTCTACCCTCTCCTCACATGCTTTTATCCTGTGTCTCCCCCTCGTCACACGCTTTTATCCTGTGCCTCCCCCCTCCTCACACGCTTTTATCCTGTGTCTCCCCCCTCCTCACACGCTTTTATCCTCTGTCTACCCCCCTCCTCACATGCTTTTATCCTGTGTCTCCCCCCTCCTCACAGGCTTTTATCCTGTGTCTCCCCCCTCCCCACAAGCTTTTATCCTGTGTGTCCCCCCTCTTCACACGCATTTATACAGTGTCTCCCCCCTCCTCACACGCTTTTATCCTGTGATTCCCCCTCCTCACATGCTTTTATCCTGTGTCTCCCCCCTCCTCACACGCTTTTATACTGTATCTCCCCCCTGCTCACAAGCTTTTATCCTGTGTCTCCCCCCCTCCTCACACGCTTTTATCCTGTATCTCCCCCCTCCTCACACGCGTTTTTTCCTGTGTCTCCCCCCTCCTCACACGCTTTTATCCTGTGTCTCCCCCCTCCTCACACACTTTTATCCTGTGTCTCCCCCTCCTCCAACGCTTTTATCCTGTGTCTCCCCCTCCTCACACGCTTTTATCCTGTGTCTCCCCCCTCCTCACACGCTTTTATCCTGTATCTCCACCCTCCTCAGACGCTTTTATCCTGTGTCTCGCCACTCCTCACACGCTTTTATCCTGTGTCTCCCCCCTCCTCACACGCTTTTATCCTGTGTCTCCCCCCTCCTCACACACTTTTATCCTGTGTCTCCCCCGTCCTCACACGCTTTTATCCTGTGTCTCCCCCCTCCTCACAGGCTTTTATCCTGTGTCTCCCCCCGTCCTCACATGCTTTTATCCTGTGACTCCCCCATCCTCACACGCTTTCATCCTGTGACTCCCCCTCCTCACGTGCTTTTATCCTGTGTCTCCCCCCCCTCACACGCTTTTATCCTGTGTCTCCCCCCTCCTCACACGCTATTATCCTGTGTCTCCCCCCCTCCTCACAAGCTTTTATCCTGTGTCTCCCCCCCTCCTCACACGCTTTTATCCTGTGTCTCCCCCCTCCTCACACGCTTTTATCCTCTGTCTCCCCCTCCTCACACGCTTTTATCCTGTGTCTCCCCCGTCCTCACACGCTTTTATCCTGTGTCTCCCCCCTCCTCACACGCTTTTATCCTGTGTTTCCCCAGTCCTCACACGCTTTTATCCTGTGTCTCCCCCCTCCTCACACACTTTTATACTGTGTCTCCCCCCTCCTCACACGCTTTTATCCTGTGTCTGCCCCCTGCTCACACGCTTTTATCCTGTGTCTCCCCCCTCCTCACAAACTTTTATACTGTGTCTCCCCCCTCCTCACACGCTTTTATCCTGTGTCTGCCCCCTGTTAACACGCTTTTATCCTGTCTCTCCCCCCTGCTCACACGCTTTTATCCTGCGCCTCCCCCCTCCTCACACGCTATTATCCTTTGTCTCCCCCCTTCTCACACGCTTTTATCGTGTGTCTCCCCCCCTCCTCACACAGTTTTATACTGTGTCTCCCCCCCTCCTCACACGCTTTTATCCTGTGTCTCCCCCTCCTCACCCCGCTTTTATCCTGTGTCTCCCCCCTCCTCACAGACTTTTATCCTGTGTCTACCCCCTCCTCACACGCGTTTATCCTGTGTCTCCCTCCTCCTCACACGCTTTTATCCTGTGTCTCCCCCCTCCTCACACGCTTTTATCCTGTGTCTCCCCCCTCCTCACCAGCTTTTATCCTGTGTCTCCCCCCTCCTCACACACTTTTATCCTGTGTCTCCCCCTCCTCACACGCTTTTATCCTGTGTCTCCCCCCTCATCACACGCTTTTATCCTGTGTCTCGCCTTCCTCACACGCTTTTATCCTGTGACTCCCCCCTCCTCACACGCTTTTATCCTGTGTCTCCCCCCTCCTCACACACTTTTATACTGTGTCTCCCCCCTCCTCACACGCTTTTATCCTGTGTCTCCCCCCCCCCTCACACGCTTTTATCTGTGTCTCCCCCCTCCTCACACGCTTTTATCCTGTGACTCCACCCTCCTCACACACTTTTATACTGTGTCTCCCCCCTCCTCACACACGCTTTTATCCTGTGTCTGCCCCCTCCTCACACACTTTTATACTGTGTCTCCCCCCTCCTCACACGCCTTTATCCTGTGTCTCCCCCCGCCTCACACACTTTTATACTGTGTCTCCCCCCCTCCTCACACGCTTTTATACTTTATCTCCCCCCTCCTCACACGCTTTTATCCTGTGTCTCCCCCCTCCTCACACGCTTTTATCCTGTGTCTCCCCCTTCCTCACACGCTTTTATCCTGTGTCTCCCCCCTCCTCACAAGCTTTTATCCCGTTTCTCCCCCCCTCCTCACACGCTTTTATCCTGTGTCTCCCCCCTCCTCACACACTTTTATACTGTGTCTCCCCCCTCCTCACATGCTTTTATCCTGTGTCTCCCCCCTCCTCACACGCTTTTATCCTGTGTCTCCCCCATCCTCACAGGCTTTTATACTGTGTCTCCCCCCTCCTCACACGCTTTTATCCTGTGTCTCCCCCACCTCACACGCTTTTATCCTGTGTCTCCCCCCTCCTCACAAGCTTTTATCCTGTGTCTCCCCCCCACCTCACACACTGTTATCCTGTGTCTCCCCCCTCCTCACACGCTTTTATCCTGTGTCACCCCCCTCCTCACACGCTTTTATCCTGTGTCTCCCCCCTCCTCACACGGTATTATCCTGTGTGTCCCCCCTCCTCACACGCTTTTATACTGTGTCTCCCCCCCTCCTCACACGGTTTTATCCTGTGTCTCCCCCTCCTCACATGCTTTGATCCTGTGTCTCCCCCCCTCCTCACACGCTTTTATCCTGTGTCTCCCCCCCTCCTCACACGCTTTTATCCTGTGTCTCCCCCCTCCTCACACGCTTTTATCCTGTGTCTCCCCCTCCTCACACGCTTTTATCCTGTGTCTCCCGGCTCCTCACACGATTTTATCCTGTGTCTCCCCCCTCCTCACACGCTTTGATCCTGTGTCTCCCCCCTCCTCACACACTTTTAGCCTGTGTCTCCCCCCTCCTTACACGCTTTTATCCTGTGTCTCCCCCCTCATCACACGTTTTTATCCTCTGTCTCCCCCCTCCTCACACGCTTTCATCCTGTGTCTCCCCCCTCCTCACACGCTTTTATCCTGTGTCTCCCCCCTCCTCACACGCTTTTATCCTGTGTCACCCCCCTCCTCACACGCTATTATCCTGTGTCTCCCCCTGCCTCACAGGCTTTTATCCTGTGTCTCCCCCCTCCTCACACGCTTTTATCCTGTGTCTCCCCCCTCCTCACAAGCTTTTATCCTGTGTCTCCCCCCTCCTCACACGCTTTTATCCTGTGTCACCCCCCTCCTCACACGCTTTTATCCTGTGTCTCCCCCTTCCTCACAGGCTTTTATCCTGTGTCTCCCCCCTCCTCACACGCTTTTATCCTGTGTCAACCCCCCTCCTCACAAGCTTTTATCCTGTGTCTCCCCCCTCCTCACACGCTTTTATCCTGTGTCTCCCCCCTCCTCACACACTTTTATCCTGTGTCTCCCCCATCCTCACACGCTTTTATCCTGTGTCTCCCCCCTCCTCACACGCTTTTATCCTGTGTCTCCCCCTTCCTCACAGGCTTTTATCCTGTGCCTCCCCCCTACTCACACGCTTTTATCCTGTGTCTCCCCCCTCCTCACAAGCTTTTATCCTGTGTCTCCCCCCCCCTCACACGCTTTTATCCTGTGTCACCCCCCCTCCTCACACGCTTTTATCCTGTGTCTCCCCCTTCCTCACAGGCTTTTATCCTGTGTCTCCCCCCTCCTCACACGCTTTTATCCTGTGTCAACCCCCTCCTCACAAGCTTTTATCCTGTGTCTCCCCCCTCCTCACACGCTTTTATCCTGAGTCTCCCCCCTCCTCACACGCTTTTATCCTGTTTCTCCCCCCTCCTCACACGCTTTTATCCTCTGTCTACCCCCTCCTCACAAGCTTTTATCCTGTGTCTCCCCCCTCCTCACACACTTTTATCCTGAGTCTCCCCCTCTTCACACACTTTTATCCTGTGTCTCCCCCCTCCTCACACGCTTTTATCCTCTGTCTACCCTCTCCTCACATGCTTTTATCCTGTGTCTCCCCCTCGTCACACGCTTTTATCCTGTGCCTCCCCCCTCCTCACACGCTTTTATCCTGTGTCTCCCCCCCTCCTCACACGCTTTTATCCTCTGTCTACCCCCTCCTCACATGCTTTTATCCTGTGTCTCCCCCCTCCTCACAGGCTTTTATCCTGTGTCTCCCCCCTCCCCACAAGCTTTTATCCTGTGTGTCCCCCCTCTTCACACGCATTTATACAGTGTCTCCCCCCTCCTCACACGCTTTTATCCTGTGATTCCCCCCTCCTCACATGCTTTTATCTTGTGTCTCCCCCCTCCTCACACGCTTTTATACTGTATCTCCCCCCTGCTCACAAGCTTTTATCCTGTGTCTCCCCCCTCCTCACACGCTTTTATCCTGTATCTCCCCCCTCCTCACACGCGTTTTTTCCTGTGTCTCCCCCCCTCCTCACACGCTTTTATCCTGTGTCTCCCCCCCTCCTCACACACTTTTATCCTGTGTCTCCCCCTCCTCCAACGCTTTTATCCTGTGTCTCCCCCTCCTCACACGCTTTTATCCTGTGTCTCCCCCCTCCTCACACGCTTTTATCCTCAACGCTTTTATCCTGTGTCTCGCCACTCCTCACACGCTTTTATCCTGTGTCTCCCCCCTCCTCACACGCTTTTATCCTGTGTCTCCCCCCTCCTCACACACTTTTATCCTGTGTCTCCCCCGTCCTCACACGCTTTTATCCTGTGTCTCCCCCCTCCTCACAGGCTTTTTATCCTGTGTCTCCCCCGTCCTCACATGCTTTTATCCTGTGACTCCCCCATCCTCACACGCTTTCATCCTGTGACTTCCCCCTCCTCACGTGCTTTTATCCTGTGTCTCCCCCCCCTCACACGCTTTTATCCTGTGTCTCCCCCCTCCTCACACGCTATTATCCTGTGTCTCCCCCCTCCTCACAAGCTTTTATCCTGTGTCTCCCCCCTCCTCACACGCTTTTATCCTGTGTCTCCCCCCCTCCTCACACGCTTTTATCCTCTGTCTCCCCCTCCTCACACGCTTTTATCCTGTGTCCTCCCCCGTCCTCACACGCTTTTATCCTGTGTCTCCCCCTCCTCACACGCTTTTATCCTGTGTTTCCCCCAGTCCTCACACGCTTTTATCCTGTGTCCTCCCCCCTCCTCACACACTTTTATACTGTGTCTCCCCCCTCCTCACACGCCTTTTATCCTGTGTCTGCCCCCTGCTCACACGCTTTTATCCTGTGTCTCCCCCCTCCTCACAAACTTTTATACTGTGTCTCCCCCCTCCTCACACGCTTTTATCCTGTGTCTGCCCCCTGTTAACACGCTTTTATCCTGTCTCTCCCCCCCTGCTCACACGCTTTTATCCTGCGCCTCCCCCCTCCTCACACGCTATTATCCTTTGTCTCCCCCCTTCTCACACGCTTTTATCGTGTGTCTCCCCCCTCCTCACACAGTTTTATACTGTGTCTCCCCCCTCCTCACACGCTTTTATCCTGTGTCTCCCCCTCCTCACACGCTTTTATCCTGTGTCTCCCCCCTCCTCACAGACTTTTTATCCTGTGTCTCCCCCCTCCTCACACGCGTTTATCCTGTGGTCTCCCTCCTCCTCACACGCTTTTATCCTGTGTCTCCCCCCTCCCTCACACGCTTTTATCCTGTGTCTCCCCCCTCCTCACAAGCTTTTATCCTGTGTCTCCCCCCCTCCTCACACACTTTAATCCTGTGTCTCCCCCTCCTCACACGCTTTTATCCTGTGTCTCCCCCCCTCCTCACACGCTTTTATCCTGTGTCTCGCCTTCCTCACACGCTTTTATCCTGTGACTCTCCCCCTCCTCACACGCTTTTATCCTGTGTCTCCCCCCTCCTCACACACTTTTATACTGTGTCTCCCCCCCTCCTCACACGCTTTTATCCTGTGTCTCCCCCCCCCTCACACGCTTTTATCTGTGTCTCCCCCCTCCTCACACGCTTTTATCCTGTGACTCCACCCTCCTCACAACACTTTTATACTGTGTCTCCCCCCTCTCCTCACACGCTTTTATCCTGTGTCTGCCCCCTCCTCACACACTTTTATACTGTGTCTCCCCCCTCCTCACACGCCTTTATCCTGTGTCTCCCCCCGCCTCACACACTTTTATACTGTGTCTCCCCCCTCCTCACACGCTTTTATACTTTACTCTCCCCCCTCCTCACACGCTTTTATCCTGTGTCTCCCCCCTCCTCACACGCTTTTATCCTGTGTCTCCCCCCCTTCCTCACACGCTTTTATCCTGTGTCTCCCCCCTCCTCACAAGCTTTTATCCCGTTTCTCCCCCCCTCCTCACACGCTTTTATCCTGTGTCTCCCCCCCTCCTCACAACACTTTTATACTGTGTCTCCCCCCTCCTCACATGCTTTTATCCTGTGTCTCCCCCCTCCTCACACGCTTTTATCCTGTGTCTCCCCCATCCTCACAGGCTTTTTATACTGTGTCTCCCCCCCTCCTCACACGCTTTTATCCTGTGTCTCCCCCACCTCACCACGCTTTTATCCTGTGTGTCCCCCCTCCTCACAAGCTTTTATCCTGTGTCTCCCCCCACCTCACACACTGTTATCCTGTGTCTCCCCCTCCTCACACGCTTTTATCCTGTGTCACCCCCCTCCTCACACGCTTTTATCCTGTGTCTCCACCCTCCTCAGACGCTTTTATCCTGTGTATCCCCCTCCTCACACGCTTTTATCCTGTGTCTCCCCCGTCCTCACACGCTTTTATCCTGTGTCTCCCCCCTCCTCACACGCTTTCATCCTGTGTCTCCCCCCCTCCTCACACGCTTTTATCCTGTGTCTCCCCCCTCCTCACACCGGTTTTATCCTGTGTCTCCCCCTCCCTCACATGCTTTGATCCTGTGTCTCCCCCCTCCCTCACACGCTTTTATCCTGTGTCTCCCCCCTCCTCACACGCTTTTATCCTGTGTCTCCCCCCTCCTCACACGCTTTTATCCTGTGTCTCCCCCTCCTCACACGCTTTTTATCCTGTGTCTCCCGGCTCCTCACACCGATTTTATCCTGTGTCTCCCCCCCTCCTCAGCACGCTTTGATCCTGTGTCTCCCCCCTCCTCACACACTTTTAGCCTGTGTCTCCCCCCTCCTTACACGCTTTTATCCTGTGTCTCCCCCCTCATCACACGTTTTTATCCTCTGTCTCCCCCCTCCTCACACGCTTTCATCCTGTGTCTCCCCCCTCCTCACCACGCTTTTATCCTGTGGTCTCGCCCCCTCCTCACACGCTTTTATCCTGTGTCACCCCCCTCCTCACACGCTATTATCCTGTGTCTCCCCCCTGCCTCACAGGCTTTTATCCTGTGTCTCCCCCCTCCTCACACGCTTTTATCCTGTGTCTCCCCCCTCCTCACAAGCTTTTATCCTGTGTCTCCCCCCTCCTCACACGCTTTTATCCTGTGTCACCCCCCTCCTCACACGCTTTTATCCTGTGTCTCCCCCTTCCTCACAGGCTTTTATCCTGTGTCTCCCCCCTCCTCACACGCTTTTATCCTGTGTCAACCCCCTCCTCACAAGCTTTTATCCTGTGTCTCCCCCCTCCTCACACGCTTTTATCCTGTGTCTCCCCCCTCCTCACACACTTTTATCCTGTGTCTCCCCCATCCTCACACGCTTTTATCCTGTGTCTCCCCCCTCCTCACACGCTTTTATCCTGTGTCTCCCCCTTCCTCACAGGCTTTTATCCTGTGCCTCCCCCCTACTCACACGCTTTTATCCTGTGTCTCCCCCCTCCTCACAAGCTTTTATCCTGTGTCTCCCCCCCCCTCACACGCTTTTATCCTGTGTCACCCCCCTCCTCACACGCTTTTATCCTGTGTCTCCCCCTTCCTCACAGGCTTTTATCCTGTGTCTCCCCCCTCCTCACACGCTTTTATCCTGTGTCAACCCCCTCCTCACAAGCTTTTATCCTGTGTCTCCCCCCTCCTCACACGCTTTTATCCTGAGTCTCCCCCTCCTCACACGCTTTTATCCTGTTTCTCCCCCCTCCTCACACGCTTTTATCCTCTGTCTACCCCCTCCTCACAAGCTTTTATCCTGTGTCTCCCCCCTCCTCACACACTTTTATCCTGAGTCTCCCCCTCTTCACACACTTTTATCCTGTGTCTCCCCCCTCCTCACACGCTTTTATCCTCTGTCTACCCTCTCCTCACATGCTTTTATCCTGTGTCTCCCCCTCGTCACACGCTTTTATCCTGTGCCTCCCCCCTCCTCACACGCTTTTATCCTGTGTCTCCCCCCTCCTCACACGCTTTTATCCTCTGTCTACCCCCTCCTCACATGCTTTTATCCTGTGTCTCCCCCCTCCTCACAGGCTTTTATCCTGTGTCTCCCCCCTCCCCACAAGCTTTTATCCTGTGTGTCTACAGTGTCTCCCCCCTCCTCACACGCTTTTATCCTGTGATTCCCCCTCCTCACATGCTTTGTATCCTGTGTCTCCCCCCTCCTCACACGCTTTTATACTGTATCTCCCCCCTGCTCACAAGCTTTTATCCTGTGTCTCCCCCCTCTCACACGCTTTTATCCTGTATCTCCCCCCTCCTCACACGCGTTTTTTCCTGTGTCTCCCCCCCTCCTCACACGCTTTTATCCTGTGTCTCCCCCTCCTCCACACACTTTTATCCTGTGTCTCCCCCTCCTCCAACGCTTTTATCCTGTGTCTCCCCCCTCCCTCACACGCTTTTATCCTGTGTCTCCCCCCCTCCTCACACGCTTTTATCCTGTCTCTCCACCCTCCTCAGACGCTTTTATCCTGTGTCTCGCCACTCCTCACACGCTTTTATCCTGTGTCTCCCCCCTCCTCACACGCTTTTATCCTGTGTCTCCCCCCTCCTCACACACTTTTATCCTGTGTCTCCCCCGTCCTCACACGCTTTTATCCTGTGTCTCCCCCCCTCCTCACAGGCTTTTATCCTGTGTCCTCCCCCGTCCTCACATGCTTTTATCCTGTGACTCCCCCATCCTCACACGCTTTCATCCTGTGGACTCCCCCCTCCTCACGTGCTTTTATCCTGTGTCTCCCCCCCCCTCACACGCTTTTATCCTGTGTCTCCCCCCTCCTCACACGCTATTATCCTGTGTCTCCCCCCTCCTCACAAGCTTTTATCCTGTGTCTCCCCCCTCCTCACACGCTTTTATCCTGTGTCTCCCCCCTCCTCACACGCTTTTATCCTCTGTCTCCCCCTCCTCACACGCTTTTATCCTGTGTCTCCCCCGTCCTCACACGCTTTTATCCTGTGTCTC
Organism: Isurus oxyrinchus; assembly: GCA_026770705.1. Taxonomy (NCBI): domain Eukaryota; kingdom Metazoa; phylum Chordata; class Chondrichthyes; order Lamniformes; family Lamnidae; genus Isurus; species Isurus oxyrinchus. Next base: position 10,711 of record JANJGN010004068.1, read on the forward strand.
CCCCCTCCTCACACGCTTTTATCCTGTGTTTCCCCAGTCCTCACACGCTTTTATCCTGTGTCTCCCCCCTCCTCACACACTTTTATACTGTGTCTCCCCCCCTCCTCACACGCTTTTATCCTGTGTCTGCCCCCTGCTCACACGCTTTTATCCTGTGTCTCCCCCCCTCCCTCACAAACTTTTATACTGTGTCTCCCCCCTCCTCACACGCTTTTATCCTGTGTCTGCCCCCTGTTAACACGCTTTTATCCTGTCTCTCCCCCCTGCTCACACGCTTTTATCCTACGCCTCCCCCCTCCTCACACGCTATTATCCTTTGTCTCCCCCCCCTTCTCACACGCTTTTATCGTGTGTCTCCCCCCTCCTCACACAGTTTTATACTGTGTCTCCCCCCTCCTCACACGCTTTTATCCTGTGTCTCCCCCCCTCCTTACACGCTTTTATCCTGTGTCTCCCCCCTCCTCACAGACTTTTATCCTGTGTCTCCCCCCTCCTCACACGCGTTTATCCTGTGTCTCCCTCCTCCTCACACGCTTTTATCCTGTGTCTCCCCCCTCCTCACACGCTTTTATCCTGTGTCTCCCCCCTCCTCACAAGCTTTTATCCTGTGTCTCCCCCCTCCTCACACACTTTTATCCTGTGTCTCCCCCTCCTCACACGCTTTTATCCTGTGTCTCCCCCTCCTCACACGCTTTTATCCTGTGTCTCGCCTTCCTCACACGCTTTTATCCTGTGACTCCCCCCCTCCTCACACGCTTTTATCCTGTGTCTCCCCCCTCCTCACACACTTTTATACTGTGTCTCCCCCCCTCCTCACACCGCTTTTATCCTGTGTCTCCCCCCCCCCCTCACACGCTTTTATCTGTGTCTCCCCCCCTCCTCACACGCTTTTATCCTGTGACTCCACCCTCCTCACACACTTTTATACTGTGTCTCCCCCCTCCTCACACGCTTTTATCCTGTGTCTGCCCCCTCCTCACACACTTTTATACTGTGTCTCCCCCCTCCTCACACGCCTTTATCCTGTGTCTCCCCCCGCCTCACACACCTTTTATACTGTGTCTCCCCCCCTCCTCACACGCTTTTATACTTTATCTCCCCCCTCCTCACACGCTTTTATCCTGTGTCTCCCCCCTCCTCACACGCTTTTATCCTGTGTCTCCCCCTTCCTCACACGCTTTTATCCTGTGTCTCCCCCCTCCTCACAAGCTTTTATCCCGTTTCTCCCCCCTCCTCACACGCTTTTATCCTGTGTCTCCCCCCTCCTCACACACTTTTATACTGTGTCTCCCCCCTCCTCACATGCTTTTATCCTGTGTCTCCCCCCTCCTCACACGCTTTTATCCTGTGTCTCCCCCATCCTCACAGGCTTTTATACTGTGTCTCCCCCCCTCCTCACACGCTTTTATCCTGTGTCTCCCCCACCTCACACGCTTTTATCCTGTGTCTCCCCCCTCCTCACAAGCTTTTATCCTGTGTCTCCCCCCCACCTCACACACTGTTATCCTGTGTCTCCCCCCCTCCTCACACGCTTTTATCCTGTGTCACCCCCCTCCTCACACGCTTTTATCCTGTGCTCCTCCCCCCTCCTCACACGGTATTATCCTGTGTGTCCCCCCTCCTCACACGCTTTTATACTGTGTCTCCCCCCTCCTCACACGGTTTTATCCTGTGTCTCCCCCTCCTCACATGCTTTGATCCTGTGTCTCCCCCCCTCCTCACACGCTTTTATCCTGTGTCTCCCCCCTCCTCACACGCTTTTATCCTGTGTCTCCCCCCTCCTCACACGCTTTTATCCTGTGTCTCCCCCTCCTCACACGCTTTTATCCTGTGTCTCCCGGCTCCCTCACACGATTTTATCCTGTGTCTCCCCCCTCCTCACACGCTTTGATCCTGTGTCTCCCCCCCTCCTCACACACTTTTAGCCTGTGTCTCCCCCCTCCTTACACGCTTTTATCCTGTGTCTCCCCCCTCATCACACGTTTTTATCCTCTGTCTCCCCCCTCCTCACACGCTTTCATCCTGTGTCTCCACCCTCCGCACACACTTTTATCCTGTGTCTCCCCCTCCTCACACGCTTTTATCCTGTGTCTCCCCGCTCCTCACACGCTTTTATCCTGTGTCTCCCCCCTCCACACACGCTTTTATCCGGTGTCTCCCCCCTCCTCACACGCTTTTAACCTGTGTCTCCCACCTCCTCACATGCTTTTATCCTGTGTCTCCCCCCTCCTCACACGCTTTAATCCTGTGTCTCCCCCCTCCTCACACGATTTTATCCTGTGTCTCCCCCCTCCTCACACGCTTGTATCCTGTGTCTCCCACCTCCTCACACGCTTTGATCCTGTGTCTCTACCCTCTTCACACACTTTTATCCTGTGTCTCACCCTTCCTCACACGCTTTTATCCTGTGTCTCCCCCCCTCCTCACACACTTTTATCCTGTGTCTCCCCCCTCCTCACATGCTTTTATCCTGTATCTCCCCCCTCCTCACACACTTTTATCCTGTGTCTCCCCCCTCCTCACATGCTTTTATCCTGTGTCTCCCCCTCCTCACACGCTTTTATCCTGTGTCTCCCCCCTCCTAACACGCTTTTATCCTGTGTCTCCACTTCCTCACACACTTTTATCCTGTGTCTCCCCCCTCCTCACACGCTTTTATCCTGTGTCTCCCCCTCCTCACACGATTTTATCCCGTGTCTCCCCCCTCCTCACACGATTTTATCCTGTTTCTCCCACTCCTCACACGCTTTTATCCTGTGTCTCCCCCCCTCCTTAGACACTTTTATCCTGTGTCTCCCCCCTCCTCACACACTTATATCCTGCGTCTCCCCCCTCCTCACACGCTTTTATCAAGTGTCTCCCCCCCTCCTCACATGCTTTTATCCTGTGTCTCCCCCTTCCTCACACGCTTTTATCCTGTGTCTCCCCCTCCTCACACACTTTTATCCTGTTTCTCCCCACTCCTCACACGATTTTATCCTGTGTCTCCCCCCTCCTCACACGCTTTTATACTGTGACTCCCCCCTCCTCACACGCTTTTATCCTGTGTCTCCCCCCTCCTCACACACTTTTATCCTGTTTCTCCCCCCTCCTCACACGCTTTTATCCTGTTTCTCCCCCTCCTCACATGCTTTTATCCTGTGTCTAACCCCTCCTCACACGCTTTTATCCTGTTTCTCCCCCTCCTCAGACGCTTTTATCCTGTTTCTCCCCCTCCTCACACGCTTTTATCCTGTGTCTACCCCCTCCTCACACGCTTTTATCCTGTGTCTCCCCCCTCCTCACACGCTTTTATCCTGTGTCTCCCCCCGCCTCAGACGCTTTTATCCTGTCTCCCCCTCCTCACACGCTTTTATCCTGTGACTCCCCCTGCTCACACGCATTTATCCTGTGTCTCCCCCCTCCTCACACGCTTTTATCCTGGGTCTACCCCCTCCTCACACGCTTTTATCCTGTCTCTCCACCCTCCTCAGACGCTTTTATCCTGTGTATCCCCCCTCCTCACACGCTTTTATCCTGTGTCTCCCCCGTCCTCACACGCTTTTATCCTGTGTCTCCCCCCTCCTCACACGCTTTCATCCTGTGTCTCCCCCCTCCTCACACGCTTTTATCCTGTGTCTCCCCCCTCCTCACACGCTTTTATCCTGTGTCTCCCCCCTCCTCACACGCTTTAATCCTGTGACTCCCCCCTCCTCACACGCTTTCATCCTGTGTCTCCCCCCCTCCTCACACGCTTTTATCCTGTGTCTCCCCCCTCCTCACACGCTTACATCCTGTGTCTCCCCCCTCCTCACACGCTTTTATCCTGTGTCACCCCCCTCCTCACACGCTTTTATCCTGTGTCTCCCCCCTCCTCACACGCTATTATCCTGTGTCTCCCCCCTCCTCACAAGCTTTTATCCTGTGTCTCCCCCCTCCTCACACGCTTTTATCCTGTGTCTCCCCCCTCCGCACACGCTTTTATCCTCTGTCTCCCTCCTCCTCACACGATTTTATCCAGTGTCTCCCCCTTCCTCACACGTTTTATCCTGTGTCTCCCACCTCCTCACACGCGATTATCCTTTGTCTCCCCCCTCTTCACACGCTTTTATCGTGTGTCTCCCCCCTCCTCACACATTTTTATACTGTGTCTCCCCCCTCCTCACACGCTTTTATCCTGTGTCTGCCCTCTGCTCACACGCTTTTATCCTGTGTGTCCCCCCTGCTCACACGCTTTTATACTGTGCCTCCCCCCTCCTCACACGCTTTTATCCTTTGTCTCCCCCCTCCTCACACGCTTTTATCCTTTGTCTCCCCCTCCTCACACACTTTTATCCTGTGCCTCCCCCCTCCTCACACGCTTTTATCCTGAGTCTCCCCCCTCCTCACAAGCTTTTATCCTGTGTCTCCCCCCTCCTCACACGCTTTTTATCCTGTGTCACCCCCCCTCCTCACAGGCTTTTATCCTGTGTCTCCCCCTTCCTCACAGGCTTTTATCCTGTGTCTCCCCCCTCCTCACACGCTTTTATCCTGTGTCTCCCCCCTCCTCACAAGCTTTTATCCTGTGTCTCCCCCCTCCTCACACGCTTTTATCCTGTGTGTCCCCCCTCTTCACACGCATTTATACAGTGTCTCCCCCCTCCTCACACGCTTTTATCCTGTGATTCCCCCTCCTCACATGCTTTTATCCTGTGTCTCCCCCCTCCTCACACGCTTTTATACTGTATCTCCCCCCTGCTCACAAGCTTTTATCCTGTGTCTCCCCCCTCCTCACACGCTTTTATCCTGTATCTCCCCCCTCCTCACACGCGTTTTTTCCTGTGTCTCCCCCCTCCTCACACGCTTTTATCCTGTGTCTCCCCCCCTCCTCACACACTTTTATCCTGTGTCTCCCCCTCCTCCAACGCTTTTATCCTGTGTCTCCCCCTCCTCACACGCTTTTATCCTGTGTCTCCCCCCTCCTCACACGCTTTTATCCTGTCTCTCCACCCTCCTCAGACGCTTTTATCCTGTGTCTCGCCACTCCTCACACGCTTTTATCCTGTGTCTCCCCCCTCCTCACACGCTTTTATCCTGTGTCTCCTCCCTCCTCACACACTTTTATCCTGTGTCTCCCCCGTCCTCACACGCTTTTATCCTGTGTCTCCCCCCTCCTCACAGGCTTTTATCCTGTGTCTCCCCCGTCCTCACATGCTTTTATCCTGTGACTCCCCCATCCTCACACGCTTTCATCCTGTGACTCCCCCTCCTCACGTGCTTTTATCCTGTGTCTCCCCCCCCCTCACACGCTTTTATCCTGTGTCTCCCCCCTCCTCACACGCTATTATCCTGTGTCTCCCCCCTCCTCACAAGCTTTTATCCTGTGTCTCCCCCCTCCTCACACGCTTTTATCCTGTGTCTCCCCCCTCCTCACACGCTTTTATCCTCTGTCTCCCCCTCCTCACACGCTTTTATCCTGTGTCTCCCCCGTCCTCACACGCTTTTATCCTGTGTCTCCCCCCTCCTCACACGCTTTTATCCTGTGTTTCCCCAGTCCTCACACGCTTTTATCCTGTGTCTCCCCCCTCCTCACACACTTTTATACTGTGTCTCCCCCCCTCCTCACACGCTTTTATCCTGTGTCTGCCCCCTGCTCACACGCTTTTATCCTGTGTCTCCCCCCTCCTCACAAACTTTTATACTGTGTCTCCCCCCTCCTCACACGCTTTTATCCTGTGTCTGCCCCCTGTTAACACGCTTTTATCCTGTCTCTCCCCCCTGCTCACACGCTTTTATCCTACGCCTCCCCCCTCCTCACACGCTATTATCCTTTGTCTCCCCCCTTCTCACACGCTTTTATCGTGTGTCTCCCCCCTCCTCACACAGTTTTATACTGTGTCTCCCCCCTCCTCACACGCTTTTATCCTGTGTCTCCCCCTCCTCACACGCTTTTATCCTGTGTCTCCCCCCTCCTCACAGACTTTTATCCTGTGTCTCCCCCCTCCTCACACGCGTTTATCCTGTGTCTCCCTCCTCCTCACACGCTTTTATCCTGTGTCTCCCCCCTCCTCACACGCTTTTATCCTGTGTCTCCCCCCTCCTCACAAGCTTTTATCCTGTGTCTCCCCCCTCCTCACACACTTTTATCCTGTGTCTCCCCCTCCTCACACGCTTTTATCCTGTGTCTCCCCCCTCCTCACACGCTTTTATCCTGTGTCTCGCCTTCCTCACACGCTTTTATCCTGTGACTCCCCCCTCCTCACACGCTTTTATCCTGTGTCTCCCCCCTCCTCACACACTTTTATACTGTGTCTCCCCCCTCCTCACACGCTTTTATCCTGTGTCTCCCCCCCCCTCACACGCTTTTATCTGTGTCTCCCCCCTCCTCACACGCTTTTATCCTGTGACTCCACCCTCCTCACACACTTTTATACTGTGTCTCCCCCCTCCTCACACGCTTTTATCCTGTGTCTGCCCCCTCCTCACACACTTTTATACTGTGTCTCCCCCCTCCTCACACGCCTTTATCCTGTGTCTCCCCCCGCCTCACACACTTTTATACTGTGTCTCCCCCCTCCTCACACGCTTTTATACTTTATCTCCCCCCCTCCTCACACGCTTTTATCCTGTGTCTCCCCCCTCCTCACACGCTTTTATCCTGTGTCTCCCCCTTCCTCACACGCTTTTATCCTGTGTCTCCCCCCCTCCTCACAAGCTTTTATCCCGTTTCTCCCCCCTCCTCACACGCTTTTATCCTGTGTCTCCCCCCTCCTCACACACTTTTATACTGTGTCTCCCCCCTCCTCACATGCTTTTATCCTGTGTCTCCCCCCTCCTCACACGCTTTTATCCTGTGTCTCCCCCATCCTCACAGGCTTTTATACTGTGTCTCCCCCCTCCTCACACGCTTTTATCCTGTGTCTCCCCCACCTCACACGCTTTTATCCTGTGTCTCCCCCCTCCTCACAAGCTTTTATCCTGTGTCTCCCCCCACCTCACACACTGTTATCCTGTGTCTCCCCCCTCCTCACACGCTTTTATCCTGTGTCACCCCCCCTCCTCACACGCTTTTATCCTGTGTCTCCCCCCTCCTCACACGGTATTATCCTGTGTGTCCCCCCTCCTCACACGCTTTTATACTGTGTCTCCCCCCTCCTCACACGGTTTTATCCTGTGTCTCCCCCTCCTCACATGCTTTGATCCTGTGTCTCCCCCCTCCTCACACGCTTTTATCCTGTGTCTCCCCCCCTCCTCACACGCTTTTATCCTGTGTCTCCCCCCTCCTCACACGCTTTTATCCTGTGTCTCCCCCTCCTCACACGCTTTTATCCTGTGTCTCCCGGCTCCTCACACGATTTTATCCTGTGTCTCCCCCCTCCTCACACGCTTTGATCCTGTGTCTCCCCCCTCCTCACACACTTTTAGCCTGTGTCTCCCCCCTCCTTACACGCTTTTATCCTGTGTCTCCCCCCTCATCACACGTTTTTATCCTCTGTCTCCCCCCTCCTCACACGCTTTCATCCTGTGTCTCCACCCTCCGCACACACTTTTATCCTGTGTCTCCCCCTCCTCACACGCTTTTATCCTGTGTCTCCCCGCTCCTCACACGCTTTTATCCTGTGTCTCCCCCCTCCACACACGCTTTTATCCGGTGTCTCCCCCCTCCTCACACGCTTTTAACCTGTGTCTCCCACCTCCTCACATGCTTTTATCCTGTGTCTCCCCCCTCCTCACACGCTTTAATCCTGTGTCTCCCCCCTCCTCACACGATTTTATCCTGTGTCTCCCCCCTCCTCACACGCTTGTATCCTGTGTCTCCCACCTCCTCACACGCTTTGATCCTGTGTCTCTACCCTCTTCACACACTTTTATCCTGTGTCTCACCCTTCCTCACACGCTTTTATCCTGTGTCTCCCCCCTCCTCACACACTTTTATCCTGTGTCTCCCCCCTCCTCACATGCTTTTATCCTGTATCTCCCCCCTCCTCACACACTTTTATCCTGTGTCTCCCCCCTCCTCACATGCTTTTATCCTGTGTCTCCCCCTCCTCACACGCTTTTATCCTGTGTCTCCCCCCTCCTAACACGCTTTTATCCTGTGTCTCCCCTTCCTCACACACTTTTATCCTGTGTCTCCCCCTCCTCACACGCTTTTATCCTGTGTCTCCCCCTCCTCACACGATTTTATCCCGTGTCTCCCCCCCTCCTCACACGATTTTATCCTGTTTCTCCCACTCCTCACACGCTTTTATCCTGTGTCTCCCCCCTCCTTAGACACTTTTATCCTGTGTCTCCCCCCTCCTCACACACTTATATCCTGCGTCTCCCCCCTCCTCACACGCTTTTATCAAGTGTCTCCCCCCTCCTCACATGCTTTTATCCTGTGTCTCCCCTTCCTCACACGCTTTTATCCTGTGTCTCCCCCTCCTCACACACTTTTATCCTGTTTCTCCCACTCCTCACACGATTTTATCCTGTGTCTCCCCCCTCCTCACACGCTTTTATACTGTGACTCCCCCCTCCTCACACGCTTTTATCCTGTGTCTCCCCCTCCTCACACACTTTTATCCTGTTTCTCCCCCCTCCTCACACGCTTTTATCCTGTTTCTCCCCCCTCCTCACATGCTTTTATCCTGTGTCTAACCCCTCCTCACACGCTTTTATCCTGTTTCTCCCCCTCCTCAGACGCTTTTATCCTGTTTCTCCCCCTCCTCACACGCTTTTATCCTGTGTCTACCCCCTCCTCACACGCTTTTATCCTGTGTCTCCCCCCTCCTCACACGCTTTTATCCTGTGTCTCCCCCCGCCTCAGACGCTTTTATCCTGTCTCCCCCTCCTCACACGCTTTTATCCTGTGACTCCCCCCTGCTCACACGCATTTATCCTGTGTCTCCCCCCTCCTCACACGCTTTTATCCTGGGTCTACCCCCTCCTCACACGCTTTTATCCTGTCTCTCCACCCTCCTCAGACGCTTTTATCCTGTGTATCCCCCCTCCTCACACGCTTTTATCCTGTGTCTCCCCCGTCCTCACACGCTTTTATCCTGTGTCTCCCCCCTCCTCACACGCTTTCATCCTGTGTCTCCCCCCTCCTCACACGCTTTTATCCTGTGTCTCCCCCCTCCTCACACGCTTTTATCCTGTGTCTCCCCCCTCCTCACACGCTTTAATCCTGTGACTCCCCCCTCCTCACACGCTTTCATCCTGTGTCTCCCCCCTCCTCACACGCTTTTATCCTGTGTCTCCCCCCTCCTCACACGCTTACATCCTGTGTCTCCCCCCTCCTCACACGCTTTTATCCTGTGTCACCCCCCTCCTCACACGCTTTTATCCTGTGTCTCCCCCCTCCTCACACGCTATTATCCTGTGTCTCCCCCCTCCTCACAAGCTTTTATCCTGTGTCTCCCCCCTCCTCACACGCTTTTATCCTGTGTCTCCCCCCCTCCGCACACGCTTTTATCCTCTGTCTCCCTCCTCCTCACACGATTTTATCCAGTGTCTCCCCCTTCCTCACACGTTTTATCCTGTGTCTCCCACCTCCTCACACGCGATTATCCTTTGTCTCCCCCCTCTTCACACGCTTTTATCGTGTGTCTCCCCCCTCCTCACACATTTTTATACTGTGTCTCCCCCCTCCTCACACGCTTTTATCCTGTGTCTGCCCTCTGCTCACACGCTTTTATCCTGTGTGTCCCCCCTGCTCACACGCTTTTATACTGTGCCTCCCCCCTCCTCACACGCTTTTATCCTTTGTCTCCCCCTCCTCACACGCTTTTATCCTTTGTCTCCCCCTCCTCACACACTTTTATCCTGTGCCTCCCCCCCTCCTCACACGCTTTTATCCTGAGTCTCCCCCCTCCTCACAAGCTTTTATCCTGTGTCTCCCCCCTCCTCACACGCTTTTTATCCTGTGTCACCCCCCTCCTCACAGGCTTTTATCCTGTGTCTCCCCCTTCCTCACAGGCTTTTATCCTGTGTCTCCCCCCTCCTCACACGCTTTTATCCTGTGTCTCCCCCCTCCTCACAAGCTTTTATCCTGTGTCTCCCCCCTCCTCACACGCTTTTATCCTGTGACTCCACCCTCCTCACACACTTTTATACTGTGTCTCCCCCCTCCTCACACGCTTTTATCCTGTGTCTGCCCCCTCCTCACACACTTTTATACTGTGTCTCCCCCCTCCTCACACGCCTTTATCCTGTGTCTCCCCCGCCTCACACACTTTTATACTGTGTCTCCCCCCTCCTCACACGCTTTTATACTTTATCTCCCCCCTCCTCACACGCTTTTATCCTGTGTCTCCCCCCTCCTCACACGCTTTTATCCTGTGTCTCCCCCTTCCTCACACGCATTTATCCTGTGTCTCCCCCCCCTCACAAGCTTTTATCCCGTTTCTCCCCCCTCCTCACACGCTTTTATCCTGTGTCTCCCCCCTCCTCACACACTTTTATACTGTGTCTCCCCCCTCCTCACATGCTTTTATCCTGTGTCTCCCCCCTCCTCACACGCTTTTATCCTGTTTCTCCCCCATCCTCACACGCTTTTATACTGTGTCTCCCCCCTCCTCACACGCTTTTATCCTGTGTCTCCCCCACCTCACACGCTTTTATCCTGTGTCTCCCCCCTCCTCACAAGCTTTTATCGTGTGTCTCCCCCCTCCTCACACGGTTTTATCCTGTGTCTCCCCCTCCTCACATGCTTTGATCCTGTGTCTCCCCCCTCCTCACACGCTTTTATCCTGTGTCTCCCCCCTCCTCACACGCTTTTATCCTGTGTCTCCGCCCTCCTCACACGCTTTTATCCTGTGTCTCCCCCTCCTCACACGCTTTTATCCTGTGTCTCCCGCCTCCTCACACGATTTTATCCTGTGTCTCCCCCCTCCTCACACGCTTTGATCCTGTGTCTCCCCCCTCCTCACACACTTTTAGCCTGTGTCTCCCCCCTCCTCACACGCTTTTATCCTGTGTCTCCCCCCTCATCACACGTTTTTATCCTCTGTCTCCCCCCTCCTCACACGCTTTCATCCTGTGTCTCCCCCCTCCGCACACACTTTTATCCTGTGTCTCCCCCTCCTCACACGCTTTTATCCTGTGTCTCCCCGCTCCTCACACGCTTTTATCCTGTGTCTCCCCCCTCCACACACGCTTTTATCCGGTGTCTCCCCCCTCCTCACACGCTTTTAACCTGTGTCTCCCACCTCCTCACATGCTTTTATCCTGTGTCTCCCCCCTCCTCACACGCTTTAATCCTGTGTCTCCCCCCTCCACACACGCTTTTATCCTGTGTCTCCCCCCTCCTCACACGCTTGTATCCTGTGTCTCCCACCTCCTCACACGCTTTGTTCCTGTGTCTCTACCCTCTTCACACACTTTTATCCTGTGTCTCACCCTTCCTCACACGCTTTTATCCTGTGTCTCCCCCCTCCTCACACACTTTTATCCTGTGTCTCCCCCCCTCCTCACACGCTTTTATCCTGTATCTCCCCCCTCCTCACACACTTTTATCCTGTGTCCCCCCCCTCCTCACACGCTTTTATCCTGTGTCTCCCCCCTCCTCACACACTTTTATCCTGTGTCCCCCCCCTCCTCACACGCTTTTATCCTGTGTCTCCCCCCTCCTCACATGCTTTTATCCTGTGTCTCCCCCTCCTCACACGCTTTTATCCTGTGTCTCCCCCCTCCTAACACGCTTTTATCCTGTGTCTCCCCTTCCTCACACACTTTTATCCTGTGTCTCCCCCTCCTCACACGCTTTCATCCTGTGTCTCCCCCTCCTCACACGATGTTATCCCGTGTCTCCCCCCTCCTCACACGATTTTATCCTGTTTCTCCCACTCCTCATACGCTATTATCCTGTGTCTCCCCCCTCCTTAGACACTTTTATCCTGTGTCTCCCCCCTCCTCACACACTTATATCCTGCGTCTCCCCCCTCCTCACACGCTTTTATCAAGTGTCTCCCCCCCTCCTCACATGCTTTTATCCTGTGTCTCCCCTTCCTCACACGCTTTTATCCTGTGTCTCCCCCTCCTCACACACTTTTATCCTGTTTCTCCCACTCCTCACACGATTTTATCCTGTGTCTCCCCCCTCCTCACACGCTTTTATACTGTGACTCCCCCCTCCTCACACGCTTTTATCCTGTGTCTCCCCCTCCTCACACACTTTTATCCTGTTTCTCCCCCCTCCTCCCACGCTTTTATCCTGTTTCTCCCCCTCCTCACACGCTTTTATCCTGTGTCTACCCCCTCCTCACATGCTTTTATCCTGTTTCTCCCCCTCCTCAGACGCTTTTATCCTGTTTCTCCCCCCTCCTCACACGCTTTTATCCTGTGTCTACCCCCTCCTCACACGCTTTTATCCTGTGTCTCCCCCCTCCTCACACGCTTTTATCCTGTGTCTCCCCCCGCCTCACACGCTTTTATCCTGTCTCCCCCCTCCTCACACGCTTTTATCCTGTGACTCCCCCTGCTCACACGCATTTATCCTGTGTCTCCCCCCTCCTCACACGCTTTTATCCTGGGTCTCCCCGCTCCTCACACGCTTTTATCCTGTCTCTCCACCCTCCTCAGACGCTTTTATCCTGTGTCTCCCCCCTCCTCACACGCTTTTATCCTGTGTCTCCCCCGTCCTCACACGCTTTTATCCTGTGTCTCCCCCCTCCTCACACGCTTTCATCCTGTGTCTCCCCCCTCCTCACACGCTTTTATCCTGTGTCTCCCCCCCTCCTCACACGCTTTTATCCTGTGTCTCCCCCCTCCTCACAAGCTTTAATCCTGTGACTCCCCCCTCCTCACACGCTTTCATCCTGTGTCTCCCCCCTCCTCACACGCTTACATCCAGTGTCTCCCCCCCTCCTCACACGCTTTTATCCTGTGTCACCCCCCCTCCTCACACGCTTTTATCCTGTGTCTCCCCCCTCCTCACACGCTATTATCCTGTGTCTCCCCCCTCCTCACAAGCTTTTATCCTGTGTCTCCCCCTTCCTCACACGCTTTTATCCTGTGTCTCCCCCCTCCGCACACGCTTTTATCCTCTGTCTCCCTCCTCCTCACACGATTTTATCCAGTGTCTCCCCCTTCCTCACACGTTTTATCCTGTGTCTCCCACCTCCTCACACGCGATTATCCTTTGTCTCCCCCCTCTTCACACGCTTTTATCGTGTGTCTCCCCCCTCCTCACACATTTTTATACTGTGTCTCCCCCCTCCTCACACGCTTTTATCCTGTGTCTGCCCTCTGCTCACACGCTTTTATCCTGTGTCTCCCCCCTGCTCACACGCTTTTATACTGCACCTCCCCCCTCCTCACACGCTTTTATCCTTTGTCTCCCCCCTCCTCACACGCTTTTATCCTTTGTCTCCCCCTCCTCACACACTTTTATCCTGTGCCTCCCCCCTCCTCACACGCTTTTATCCTGTGTCTCCCCCCTCCTCACAAGCTTTTATCCTGTGTCTCCCCCCTCCTCACACGCTTTTATCCTGTGTCACCCCCCTCCTCACACGCTTTTATCCTGTGTCTCCCCCTTCCTCACAGGCATTTATCCTGTGTCTCCCCCCTCCTCACACGCTTTTATCCTGTGTCTCCCCCCTCCTCACAAGCTTTTATCCTGTGTCTCCCCCCTCCTCACACGCTTTTATCCTGTGTCAACCCCCTCCTCACAAGCTTTTATCCTGTGTCTCCCCCTTCCTCACAGGCTTTTATCCTGGGCCTCCCCCCTACTCACACGCTTTTATCCTGTGTCTCCCCCCTCCTCACAAGCTTTTATCCTGTGTCTCCCCCGTCCTCACACGCTTTTATCCTGTGTCACCCCCCTCCTCACACGCTTTTATCCTGTGTCTCCCCCTTCCTCACAGGCTTTTATCCTATGTCTCCCCCCCTCCTCACACGCTTTTATCCTGTGTCAACCCCCTCCTCACAATCTTTTATCCTGTGTCTCCCCCCTCCTCACACGCTTTTATCCTGAGTCTCCCCCTCCTCACACGCTTTTATCCTGTGTCTCCTCCCTCCTCACACGCTTTTATCCTCTTTCTACCCCCTCCTCACAAGCTTTTATCCTGTGTCTCCCCCGTCCTCACACGCTTTTATCCTGTGTCTCCCCCCCTCCTCACACGCTTTTATCCTGTGTCTCCCCCGTCCTCACACGCTTTTATCCTGTGTCTCCCCCCTCCTCACACACTTTTATACTGTGTCTCCCCCCTCCTCACACACTTTTATCCTGTGTCTGCCCCCTGCTAACACGCTTTTATCCTGTCTCTCCCCCCTGCTCACACGCTTTTATCCTGCGCCTCCCCCCTCCTCACACGCTATTATCCTTTGTCTCCCCCCTCCTCACACGCTTTTATCGTGTGTCTCCCCCCTCCTCACACAGTTTTACACTGTGTCTCCCCCCTCCTCACACGCTTTTATCCTGTGTCTCCCCCTCCTCACACGCTTTTATCCTGTGTCTCCCCCCTCCTCACAGACTTTTATACTGTGTCTCCCCCCTCCTCACACGCGTTTATCCTGTGTCTCCCTCCTCCTCACACGCTTTTATCCTATGTCTCCCCCCTCCTCACACGCTTTTATCCTGTGTCTCCCCCCTCCTCACAAGCTTTTATCCTGTGTCTCCCCCCTCCTCACACACTTTTATCCTGTGTCTCCCCCTCCTCACACGCTTTTATCCTGTGTCACCCCCCTCCTCACACGCTTTTATCCTGTGTCTCCCCCTTCCTCACAGGCTTTTATCCTGTGTCTCCCCCCTCCTCACACGCTTTTATCCTGTGTCAACCCCCTCCTCACAATCTTTTATCCTGTGTCTCCCCCCTCCTCACACGCTTTTATCCTGAGTCTCCCCCTCCTCACACGCTTTTATCCTGTGTCTCCTCCCTCCTCACACGCTTTTATCCTCTGTCTACCCCCTCCTCACAAGCTTTTATCCTGTGTCTCCCCCGTCCTCACACGCTTTTATCCTGTGTCTCCCCCCTCCTCACACGCTTTTATCCTGTGTCTCCCCCGTCCTCACACGCTTTTATCCTGTGTCTCCCCCCTCCTCACACACTTTTATACTGTGTCTCCCCCCTCCTCACACGCTTTTATCCTGTGTCTGCCCCCTGCTAACACGCTTTTATCCTGTCTCTCCCCCCTGCTCACACGCTTTTATTCTGCGCCTCCCCCCTCCTCACACGCTATTATCCTTTGTCTCCCCCCCCTCCTCACACGCTTTTATCGTGTGTCTCCCCCCTCCTCACACAGTTTTACACTGTGTCTCCCCCCTCCTCACACGCTTTTATCCTGTGTCTCCCCCTCCTCACACGCTTTTATCCTGTGTCTCCCCCCTCCTCACAGACTTTTATACTGTGTCTCCCCCCTCCTCACACGCGTTTATCCTGTGTCTCCCTCCTCCTCACACGCTTTTATCCTGTGTCTCCCCCCTCCTCACACGCTTTTATCCTGTGTCTCCCCCCTCCTCACAAGCTTTTATCCTGTGTCTCCCCCCTCCTCACACACTTTTATCCTGTGTCTCCCCCTCCTCACACGCTTTTATCCTGTGTCTCCCCCCTCCTCACATGCTTTTATCCTGTGTCTCGCCTTCCTCACACGCTTTTATCCTGTGACTCCCCCCTCCTCACACGCTTTTATCCTGTGTCTCCCCCCTACTCACACACTTTTATACTGTGTCTCCCCCCTCCTCACACGCTTTTATCCTGTGTCTCCCCCCCCCCACACGCTTTTATCCTGTGTCTCCCCCCTCCTCACACGCTTTTATCCTGTGACTCCCCCCTCCTCACACACTTTTATACTGTGTCTCCCCCCTCCTCACACGCTTTTATCCTGTGTCTGCCCCCTCCTCACACACTTTTATACTGTGTCTCCCCCCTCCTCACACGCCTTTATCCTGTGTCTCCCCCCGCCTCACACACTTTTATACTGTGTCTCCCCCCCTCCTCACACGCTTTTATACTTTATCTCCCCCCTCCTCACACGCTTTTATCCTGTGTCTCCCCCCTAGTCACAAGCTTTTATCCCGTTTCTCCCCCCTCCTCACACGCTTTTATCCTGTGTCTCCCCCCCTCCTCACACACTTTTATACAGTGTCTCCCCCCTCCTCACATGCTTTTATCCTGTGTCTCCCCCCTCCTCACACGCTTTTATACTGTGTCTCCCCCCTCCTCACACGCTTTTATCCTGTGTCTCCCCCCACCTCACACGCTTTTATCCTGTGTCTCCCCCACCTCACACGCTTTTATCCTGTGTCTCCCCGCACCTCACACACTGTTATCCTGTGTCTCCCCCCTCCTCACACGCTTTTATCCTGTCACCCCCCCCTCCTCACACGCTTTTATCCTGTGTCTCCCCCCCTCCTCACACGGTCTTATCCTGTGTGTCCCCCCTCCTCACACGCTTTTATACTGTGTCTACCCCCTCCTCACACGGTTTTATCCTGTGTCTCCCGCCTCCTCACGCGATTTTATCCTGTGTCTCCCCCATCCTCACACGCTTTGATCCTGTGTCTCCCCCCTCCTCACACACTTTTAGCCTGTGTCTCCCCCCCTCCTCACACGCTTTTATACTGTGTCTCCCCCCTCCTCACACGCTTTTATCCTGTGTCTCCCCTCTCCTCACATGCTTTTATCCTGTGTCTCCCCCTCCTCACACGATTTTATCCTGTGTCTCCCCCCCTCCTCACACGCTTTCATCCTGTGTCTCCCCCCGCCTCACACGCTTTGATCCTGTGTCTCCCCCTCCTCATACGCTTTTATCCTGTGTCTTCCCGCTCCTCACACGCTTTTATCCTGTGTCTCCCCCCTCCACACACGCTTTTATCCTGTGTCTCCCCCCTCCTCACACGCTTTTAACCTGTGTCTCCCACCTCGTCACATGCTTTTAACCTGTGTCTCCCCCCCTCCTCACACGCTTTAATCCTGTGTCTCCCCACTCCTCACACGCTTTTATCCTGTGTCTCCCCCCTCCTCACACGCTTGTATCCTGTGTCTCCCACCTCCTCACACGCTTTTATCCTGCGTCTCCCCCCTCTTCACACACTTTTATCCTGTGTCTCACCCTTCTTCACACGCTTTTATCCTGTGTCTCCACCCTCCTCACACACTTTTATCCTGTGTCCCCCCCCCTCCTCACACGCTTTTATCCTGTGTCTCCCCCCTCCTCACACGCTTTTATCCTGTGTACCCCCCCCCTCCTCACACGCTTTTATCCTGTGTCTCCCCCCCTCCTCACATGCTTTTATCCTGTGTCTCCCCCTCCTCACACGCTTTTATCCTGTGTCTCCCCCCTCCTAACACGCTTTTATCCTGTGTCTCCCCTTCCTCACACACTTTTATCCTGTGTCTCCCCCTCCTCACACGCTTTTATCCTGTGTCTCCCCCCTCCTCACACGACTTTATCCCGTGTCTCCCCCCTCCTCACACGATTTTATCCTGTTTCTCCCACTCCTCACACGCTTTTATCCTGTGTCTCCCCCCTCCTTAGACACTTTTATCCTGTGTCTCCCCCCCTCCTCACACACTTATATCCTGCGTCTCCCCCCTCCTCACACGCTTTTATCAAGTGTCTCCCCCCCTCCTCACATGCTTTTATCCTGTGTCTCCCCTTCCTCACACGCTTTTATCCTGTGTCTCCCCCTCCTCACACACTTTTATCCTGTTTCTCCCCACTCCTCACACGATTTTATCCTGTGTCTCCCCCCACCTCACACGCTTTTATACTGTGACTCCCCCCTCCTCACACGCTTTTATCCTGTGTCTCCCCCCTCCTCACACACTTTTATCCTGTTTCTCCCCCCTCCTCACACGCTTTTATCCTGTTTCTCCCCCTCCTCACACGCTTTTATCCTGTGTCTACCCCCTCCTCACACGCTTTTATCCTGTTTTCTCCCCCTCCTCACACGCTTTTATCCTGCTTCTCCCCCTCCTCACACGCTTTTATCCTGTGTCTACCCCCTCCTCACACGCTTTTATCCTGTGTCTCCCCCCCTCCTCACACGCTTTTATCCTGTGTCTCCCCCCTCCTCACACGCTTTTTTCCTGTCTCCCCCTCCTCACACGCTTTTATCCTGTGACTCCCCCTGCTCACACGCATTTATCCTGTGTCTCCCCCCTCCTCACACGCTTTTATCCTGGGTCTCCCCCCCTCCTCACACGCTTTTATCCTGTCTCTCCACCCTCCTCAGACGCTTTTATCCTGTGTCCTCCCCCCTCCTCACACGCTTTTATCCTGTGTCTCCCCCGTCCTCACACGCTCTTTATCCTGTGTCTCCCCACTCCTCACACGCTTTCATCCTGTGTCTCCCCCCTCCTCACACGCTTTTATCCTGTGTCTCCCCCCTCCTCACACGCTTTTATCCTGTGTCTCCCCCCCTCCTCACACGCTTTAATCCTGTGACTCCCCCCTCCTCACACGCTTTTAGCCTGTGTCTCCCCCCTCCTCACACACTTGTATCCTGTGTCTCCCCCCTCCTCACACGCTTTTATCCTGTGTTTCCCCCTCCTCACACACTTTTATCCTGTGTCTTCCCCCCTCCTAACACGCTTTTATCCTGTGTCACCCCCCTCCTCACACACTTGTATCCTGTGTCTCCCCCCTCCTCACACGCTTTTATCCTGTGTCACCCCCCTTTTCACACACTTTTATCCTGTGATTCCCCCTCCTCACACGATTTTATCCTGTGTCCCCCCCTACACACACGCTTTTATCCTGTGTCTCCCCCCTCCGCACACGCTTTTATCCTGTGTCTCCCCCCTCTTCACACACTTTTATCCTGTGTCTCCCCCCTCCTCACACGCTTTTATACTGTGACTCCGCCTCCTCACACGCTTTTATCCTGTGCGTCCCCCCTCCTCACACGCTTTTATCCTGTGCGTCCCCCCTCCTCACACGCTTTTATCCTGTGTTTCCCCCTCCTCACACGCTTTTATCCTGTGTCTCCCCCTCCTCACACGCTTTTATCCTGTGACTCCCCACTCCTCACACACTTTTATACTGTGTCTCCCCCCTCCTCACACGCTTTTATCCTGTGACCTCCCCTCCTCACAGGCTTTTATCCTGTGTCTCCCCCTCCTCACACACTTTTATCCTGTGTCTCCCCCCTGCTCACACACTTTTATCCTGTGTTTCCCCCTCCTCACACACTTTTATCCTGTGTCTCCCCCCTCCTCACACGCTTTTATCCTGTGTCTCCCCATCCTCACACGCTTTTATCCTGTGACCCCCCCCTCCTGACACACTTTTATCCTGTGTCTCCCCCCTCCTCACACGCTTTTATGCTGTGTCTCCCCCCTCCTCACACACTTTTATACTGTGTCTCCCCCCTCCTCACACGCTTTTATACTGTGTCTCCCTCCTCCTCACACGCTTTTATCCTGTGTCTCCCCCCTCCTCACACGCTTTTATCCTGGTCGCCCACTTCCTCACACGCTTTTATCCGGTGTCTCCCCCCTCCTGACACGCTTTTATCCCGTGTCTCCCCCCTCCTCACACGCTTTTATCCTGTGTCTCCCCCCTCCTCACACACTTTTATACTGTGTCTCCCCCCTCCTCACATGCTTTTATCCTGTGTCTCCCCCCTCCTCACACACTTTTATCCTGAGTCTCCCCCTCCTCACACACTTTTATCCTGTGTCTCCCCCTCCTCACACACTTTTATCCTGTGTCTCCCACCTCCTCACAAGCTTTTATCCTGTGTCTCCCCCCACCTCACACATTTTTATCCTGTGTCTCCCCCTCCTCACACGCTTTTATCCTGTGTCACCCAACTCCTCACACGCTTTTATCCTGTCTCTCCCCCCTCCTCACACGGTCTTATCCTGTGTGTCACCCCCTCCTCACACGCTTTTATCCTGTGTCTCCCCCCTCCTCACACGCTTTTATCCTGTGTCTCCCCCTCCTCACAAGCTTTTATCCGGTGTCTCCCCCCCTCCTCACACGCTTTTATCCTGTGTCTCCCCCCTCCTCACATGCTTTTATCCTGTGTCTCCCCCCTCCTCAGACGCTTTTATCCTGTGTCTCCCCCTCCTCACACGCTTTGATCCTGTGTCTCCCCCCTCCTCACACACTTTTAGCCTGTGTCTCCCCCCTCCTCACACGCTTTTATCCTGTGTCTCCTCCTCCTCACACGCTTTTATCCTGTGTCTCCCCCCTCATTACACGTTTTTATCCTGTGTCTCCCCCCTCCTCACACGCTTTTATCCTGTGTCTCCCCTCCACACACGCTTTTATCCTGTGTCTCCCCCCTCCTCACAAGCTGTTATCCTGTGTCTCCCACCTCCTCACACGCTTTTATCCTGTGTCTCCCCCCCTCCTCACACGCTTTTATCCTGTGTCTCCCCCCTCCTCACACGCTTGTATCCTGTGTCTCCCACCCTCCTCACACGCTTTTATCCTGTGTCTCCCCCTCCTCACACGCTTTTATCCTGTGTCTCCCGCCTCCTCACACGCTTTTATCCTGTGTCTCCCCCTCCTCACACGCTTTTATCCTGTGTTTCCCCACTCCTCACATGCTTTTATCCTGTGTCTCCCCCCCTCCTCACACGCTTTTGTCCTGTGTCTCCCCCCCTGCTCACACACTTTTATCCTGTGTCTCCCCCCTCCTCACACACTTTTATCCTGTGTCTCCCCCCTCCTCACACGATTTTATCCTGTGTCCCCCCCTACACACACGCTTTGATCCTGTGTCTCCCCCTTCTCACAGGCTTTTATCCTGTGTCTCCCCCCTCCTCACACGCTTTTATCCTGTGTCTCCCCCCTCTTCACACACTTTTATCCTGTGATTCCCCCTCCTCACACGATTTTATCCTGTGTCCCCCCCTACACACACGCTTCTCATCCTGTGTCTCTCCCCCCTTCTCACAGGCTTTTATCCTGTGTCCTCTCCCCCCTCCTCACACGCTTTTATCCTGTGTCTCCCCCCTCCTCACACGCTTTTATCCTGTGTCTCCCCCCTCCTCACACGCTTTTATCCTGTGACTCCCCCTCCTCACACGCTTTTCTCCTGTGCGTCCCCCTCCTCACACGCTTTTATCCTGTGTTTCCCCCCTCTTCACACACTTTTATACTGTGTCTCCCCCCTTTTCACACACTTTTATCCTGTGATTCCCCTCCTCACACGCTTTTATCCTGTGTCTCCCCCCTTCTCACACGCTTTTATCCTGTGTCTCTCCCTCACACGCTTTTATCCTGTGTCTCCCCCCTCCTCACACGCTTTTATCCTGTGACTCCCCCTCCTCACACGCTTTTATCCTGTGCGTCCCCCCGCCTCACACGCTTTTATCCTGTGCGTCTCCCCTCCTCACACGCTTCTATCCTGTGACCCCCCCTCCTCAC
This sequence comes from Isurus oxyrinchus, assembly GCA_026770705.1. Lineage (NCBI taxonomy): Eukaryota > Metazoa > Chordata > Chondrichthyes > Lamniformes > Lamnidae > Isurus > Isurus oxyrinchus. The sequence continues at coordinate 31,981 of JANJGN010004068.1, forward strand.
ACGCTTTTATCCTGTGTCTCCCCCCTCCTCACACACTTTTATCCTGTGTCTCCACCCTCCTCACACAATTTTATCCTGTGTTTCCCCCCTCCTCACGCCCTTTTATCCTGCGTCCCCCCCCCTCCTCACCCGCTTTTATCCTGTGTCTCCCCCCTCCTCACATGCTTTTATCCTGTTTCTCCCCCCCTCCTCACACGCTTTTATCCTGTATCTCCCCCCTCCTCACACGCTTTTATCCTGTGTCTCCCCCCTCATCACACGCTTTTATCCTGTGTCTCCCCCCTCCTCACACGCTATTATCCTGTGTCTCCCCCCTCCTCACACGCATTTATCCTGTGTCTCCCCCCTCCGCACACGCTTTTATCCTGTGTCTCCCCCCTCCTCACACCGCTTTTATCCTCTGTCTCCCCCCTCCTCACACGATTTTATCCAGTGTCTCCCCCTTCCTCACACGCTTTTATCCTGTGTCTCCCCCCTCCTCACACGCTTTTATCCAGTGTCTCCCCCCTCCTCACACGCCTTAATCCTGTGTCTCCCCCCTCCTCACACGCTTTTATCCTGTGTCTCCCCCCTCCTCACACGCTTTTATCCTCTGTCTACCCCCTCCTCACATGCTTTTATCCTGTGTCTCCCCACTCCTCACACGCTTTTATCCTGTGTCTCCCCGCTCCTCACACGCTTTTATCCTGTGTCTCCCACCTCCTCACACGCTTTTATCCTGTGTCTCCCCGCCTCCTCACACGCTTTTATCCTGTGTCTCCCCCCTCCTCACACGCTTTTATCGTGTGTCTCCCCCCTCCTCACACGCTTTTATCCTGTGTCTCCCCCCTCCTCACATGCTTTTATCCTGTGTAACCCCCCTCCTCACACGCTATTATCCTTTGTCTCCCCCCTCCTCACATGCTTTTATCCTGTGTCTCCCCCTCCTCACACGCTTTTATCCAGTGTCTCCCCCTCCTCACACGCTTTTATCCTGTGTCTCCCCCATCCTCACACGCTTTTATCCTGTGTCTCCCCCTCCTCACATGCTTTTATCCTGTGTCTCCCCCCTCCGCACACGCTTTGATACTGTGTCTACCCCCTCCTCACATGCTTTTATCCTGTGTCTCCCCCCTCCTCACACGCCTTTATCCTGTGTCTCCCCCCTCCTCACACGCTTTTATCCTGTGTCTCCCCCCTCCTCACACGCTTTTATCCTCTGTCTACCCCCCTCCTCACATGCTTTTATCCTGTGTCTCCCCACTCCTCACACGCTTTTATCCAGTGTCTCCCCCCTCCTCACACGCTTTTATCCTGTGTCTCCCCCTCCTCACATGCTTTTATCCTGTGTCTCCCCCCCTCCTCACACGCTTTTATACTGTGTCTACCCCCTCCTCACATGCTTTTATCCTGTGTCTCCCCCCTCCTCACACACTTTTATCCTCTGTCTCCCCCCTCCTCACACGCTTTTATCCTGTGTCTCCCCCTCCTCACACGCTTTTATCCTGTGTCTCCCCCCTCCTCACAAGCTTTTATCCTGTGTCTCCCCCCTCCTCACACATTTTTATCCTGTGTTTCCCCCTCCTCACAGGCTTTTGTCCTGTGTCACCCCCCTCCTAACACAATTTTATCCTGTGTCTCCCCCCTCCTCACACGCTTTTATCCTGTGTCTCCCCCTCCTCACACGCTTTTATCCTGTGTCTCCCCCCCTCCTCACAAGCTTTTACCCTGTGTCTCCCCCCTCCTCACACGCTTTAATCCTGTGTCTCCCCCTCCTCACACTCTTTTATCCTCTGTCTCCCCCCTCCTCACAAGCTTTTATCCTGTGTCTCCCCCCTCCTCACACACTTTTATCCTCTGTCTCCCCCCTCCTCACACGCTTTTATACTGTGTCTTTCCCCCTCCTCACACGCTTTTATCCTGTTTCTCCCCCCTCCTCACATGCTTTTATCCTGTTTCTCCCCCCTCCTCACACGCTTTAATCCTGTGACTCCCCCTTCCTCACATGCTTTTATCCTGTGTCTCCCCCCCACTCACGTGCTTTTCTCCTGTGTCTGCCCCCTCCTCACACGCTTTTATCCTGTGTCTCCCCCCTCCTCACACGCTATTATCCTGTGTCTCCCCCCTCCTCACACGCATTTATCCTCTGTCTCCCCCCTCCTCACACGATTTTATCCAGTTTCTCCCCCCTCCTCACACGCCTTTATCCTGTGTCTCCCCCCTCCTCACACGCTTTTATCCTGTGTCTCCCCCCTCCTCACACGCTTTTATCCTGTGTCTCCCCCCTCCTCACACGATTTTAACCTGTGTCTCCTTCCTCCTCACACGCTTTGATCCAGTGTCGGCCCCCTCCTCACACACTTTTATCCTCTGTCTCCCCCCTCCTCACACGCTTTTATCCTGTGTCTCCCCCCTCCTCACACGCTTTTATCCTGTGTCTCCCCTCTCCTCACATGCATTTATCCTGTGTCTCCCCCCTCCTCACACGCTTTTATCCTCTGTCTACCCCCTCCTCACACGCTTTTATCCTGTGTCTCCCCCCTCCTCACATGCTTTTATCCTGTGTCTCCCCACTCCTCACACGCTATTATCCTTTGTCTCCCCCCTCCTCACACGCTTTTATCGTGTGTCTCCCCACTCCTCACACACGTTTATACTGTGTCTCCCCCCTCCTCACACACTTTTATCCTGTGTCTCCCCCCTCCTCACGCGCTTTTATCCTGTGTCTCCCCCCTCCTCACAAGCTTTTATCCTGTGTCTCCCCACTCCTCACACACGTTTATACTGTGTCTCCCCCCTCCTCACACACTTTTATCCTGTGTCTCCCCCCCTCCTCACACGCTTTTATCCTGTGTCTCCCCCCTCCTCACAAGCTTTTATCCTGTGTCTCCCCCCTCCTCACACACTTTTATCCTGTGGCTCCCCCTCCTCACACGCTTTTATCCTGTGTCTCCCCCCTCCTCACACGCTTTTATCCTGTGTCTCCCCCCCTCCTCACACGCTTTTATCCTGTGTATCCCCCTCCTCACACACTTTTATCCTGTGTCTCCCCCCTCCTCACACGCTTTTATCCTGTGTATCCCCCCTCCTCACACACTTTTATACTGTGTCTCCCCCCTCCTCACACGCTTTCATCCTGTGTCTCCCCCCTCCTCACACGCTTTTATCCTGTGTCTCCCCCCTCCTCACACGCTTTTATCCTGTGTCTCCCCCCTCCTCACACACTTTTATACTGAGTCTCCACCCTCCTCACACGCTTTTATCCTGTGTCTCCCCCCCTCCTCACACACTTTTATACTGTGTCTCCCCCCCCTCCTCACACGCTTTTATCCTGTGTCTCCCCCCTCCTCACATGCTTTTATCCTGTGTCTCCCCCCTCCTCACACGCTATTATCCTTTGTCTCCCCCCTCCTCACACGCTTTTATCGTGTGTCCTCCCCACTCCTCACACACGTTTATACTGTGTCTCCCCCCTCCTCACACACTTTTATCCTGTGTCTCCCCCCTCCTCACGCGCTTTTATCCTGTGTCTCCACCCTCCTCACAAGCTTTTATCCTGTGTCTCCCCCCCTCCTCACACACTTTTATCCTGTGGCTCCCCCTCCTCACACGCTTTTATCCTGTGTCTCCCCCCTCCTCACACGCTTTTATCCTGTGTCTCCCCCCCTCCTCACACGCTTTTATCCTGTGTCTCCCCCCTCCTCGCACGCTTTTATCCTGTGTCTCCCCCATCCTCACACATTTTTTATTCTGTGACTCCCACCTCCTCACACGCTTTTATCCTGTGTCTCCCCCTTCCTCACACCGCTTTTATCCTGTGTCTCCCCCCACCTCACACGCTTTTATCCTGTGTCTACCCCCTCCTCACATGCTTTTTATCCTGTGTCTCCCCCCTCCTCACACGCTTTTATGCTGTGTCTCCCCATTCCTCACACGCTTTAACCCTGTGGCTCCCCCCTCATCACACGTTTTTATCCTGTGTCTCCCCCCTCCTCACATGCTTTTATCCTGTGTCTCCCCCTTCCTCACACGCTTTTATCCTGTGTCTCCCCCCTCCTCACACACTTTTATCCTGTGTCTCCCCCCTCCTCACACGCTTTAATCCTGTGTCTCCCCCCTCCTCACACGCTTTTATCCTGTGTCTCCCCCCTCTTCACATGCTTGTATCCTGTGTCTCCCCCTCCTCACATGCTTTTATCCTGTGTGTACCCCCTCCTCACATGCTTTTATCCTGTTCTCTCCCCCCCCTCCTCACACACTTTTATCCTGTGTCTCCCCCCTCCTCACACGCTTTTATCCTGTGTCTCCCCCCTCCTCACAGGCTTATATCCTGTGTCTCCCCCCTCCTCACACGCTTTTATCCAGTGTCTCCCCCTCCTGACACGCTTTTATCCTGTATCTCCCCCCTCCTCACACGCTTTTATCCTTTGTCTCCCCGCCTCCTCACACGCTTTTATCCTGTGTCTCCCCCATCCTCACACGCTTTTATCGTGTGTCTCCCCCCCTCCTCACACGCTTTTATCCTGTGTCTCCCCCCTCCTCACACGCTTTTATCCTGTGTATCCCCCCTCTCACACACTTTTATACTGTGTCTCCCCCCCTCCTCACACGCTTTCATCCTGTGTCTCCCCCCTCCTCACACGCTTTTATCCTGTGTCTCCCCCCCTCCTCACACGCTTTTATCCTGTGTCTCCCCCCTCCTCACACACTTTTATACTGAGTCTCCACCCTCCTCACACGCTTTTATCCTGTGTCTCCCCCTCCTCACACACTTTTATCCTGTGTCTCCCCCCCCCCTCCTCACACGCTTTTATCCTGTGTCTCCCCCCTCCTCACATGCTTTTATCCTGTGTCTCCCCCCTCCTCACACGCTATTATCCTTTGTCTCCCCCCTCCTCACACGCTTTTATCGTGTGTCTCCCCACTCCTCACACACGTTTATACTGTGTCTCCCCCCTCCTCACACACTTTTATCCTGTGTCTCCCCCCTCCTCACGCGCTTTTATCCTGTGTCTCCACCCTCCTCACAAGCTTTTATCCTGTGTCTCCCCCCTCCTCACACACT